>PVJN01008612.1:0-56893 GCA_004026805.1 Lasiurus borealis | reverse complement strand
AAAAAACAGAGATTGCCAGAGCAAATAAAAAACGAGACTCAACTATGAATATCTATAAGAAACTTGCTTTAAATATAAATAAAAACACATGTAAATTGAAAGTAAAGAGGTTGAGAAAAATAAATTAATCCAAAGAAAATGAGTGTAAATATTTTAAATTCAGACAGAGCAGACTATAGAGCAAAGAAATGTTATCAGAAATAAAGAACAGCTTTACAGAATGCTAAAGGGATCAATAATCCAAGAAGAGATCACAGTGCATATAATAAAAGAAGCCAATTTAAAAAAGAATCATACACATTATATGATTGCAATGATATGACATTTTGATTAGCCAGAACTATGGATATTCTAAACAAATTAGTGGTTGTCTGGGAGTCTGGGGGTGGGGAAACTGGACGGATGGGAAGATAACTACAGAGGATTTCTAGGGCAGTAAGTCTATTCTATGTCATGGATATATGCTGTTATAAATTTGTCCAAACTCACAGAATGGATAATACCAAGAGTGCACCTTATTGCAAATTATGGACTTTGGGTATTAATAATGGATCAATGTAAGCTCATCGATTCTAACAAATGGACCACTCTAGTGCAGAAGACGGGTAGTTGGGGAGGCTGTGGATGATTAGGACAGGGGTTACATGAGAAATCTCTTTACCTTTCTCTTAATTTTGTTGTGATCCTAAAAGTACTCTAAAAATAAAGTTTACTAGTACAGATGTTTTAAAAATTCAGATCCCTGGGTTTTATCTCCAGTGTAATTATTCAGATCTTTAAAGTCCAGTCCCAGATCTCTGTATGCTAAGGGGGTTCTCAAATTATGTTTATAGAGAAAGAGACCCCCTGCACTAAAGAGATTCAGCGGAATTTCAAAACCCAGTATGACCACCAAGGATAGTTAAGGTAATTATAAGCCTCTGTCCTGGGTTATGAAACTACTGAAATTGGCAACTATGAGATAAGAAACAAACTCAGTTTCCCACAGGGTAGTGTCTGTTTCCTGTTGTCAGTTTGACAGGAGCTGTGCAAAACCCTGAAGAAGCTCTGTCCTGACATTTGGAAGTTGCTTTCAAAGGTCTCCAGCTGTGTTTGCAAATTGAAACTTCAGTGTGGCCAGATAATGCAGACAACTTCAATGCTCCTAAGTAGCTTTGTGGTTGATATAATTGTTTTAGCCACAGAATCAGCTTTTCTACATCAACTTAACCAAATTTGGTGCAATCATACAAGGTCTTTTCTTGAATAGTCAAATAATCATTTCACTTTTTGATGAGAGCTAGAAGCAGGCCTGTAAAATATTGAAAAGCAGCACTTTAGATGATTTCCTATCTGGTAAAATGTATTTGATGCTATTTTTACTAGAGTCATAGACTGTGAAACATTTTCAGGGGCTGACAGGGTAGTTTTCTTTTGATGACACAAGTTTTTAATAATAGGCACTACATTTTCTAAGGACTATTCTTCAGGAACATCACGGGCTATTTATTCACTCAGGTGTTTTAGTGTTTCTAAAATGATCCTGATCATTCTTTCTGAATTTAATTTATAATACAGTGACACTCCATTGGGAGTGAAAACAAGTAGAAAAATTTTGAACAGTATTAATAATGAAGCAATGAGAAATATTAGGCATGAAGCTATGGAATTTTACAGTTGGGAAGTATGGTACTATATCATAATTTTAGATTTTATTAAAATACTGTATTGCCTATAGTTATGAATGTTATGGTTTTAAGCCTTAGTCCTGTGGAGTTTTAATAAAGAACATGTTATGTCAGTCAATTTGTTAACCCTTTTTTACCTTACATGAGTCTTTTTTTCAGTCTTTCCAAGAAGAATGCCAATAGTTCTATTATTTCACAAAGAAACATCTTAAAGAATAATTAGCAATCAAGCAACTATAATTTATTAAATGTATAAAACAGGGTTGGGTGTATGAAGAATGCAATAGAAATACATATTACATAGGAAGTTTTTAACTACAAGTAAAAGAATATTTATTTAAGTATTAAAAACTGTGAGGACATACATTTTCCTCACTGAGCAGTAAGAGGGTTGATAAAAGCTAACAAATAATCTCAGGGACCAAAATTTAATCCTTAGTTCCATTCTACTACTCTCACTCTCATTTGCAAGATGAATACCGCAGCTCTAACTATCACATCCTGACACACCATCACGACAGGAAAAAGAAAAAAAAAGAGAGCTGGGGTATTATCTTTGTACATTTCTTTTTTTGTTGAGAGAGAAAAAAAAAAGGCATAAAAAAACCTTTCCAAAAATGTCTTCCTCTTGCAGATTTTCTTTCCAATTCCACTGACCAGGATAGTATCATGCTCATATGCCCTGGCTGCAAGGGAAGTTGGAAAAAATAAACCAGGGACTGTCAGCTTCTTGAGAGAAAGAGGCTGTGCCACTAGAGATCATTTGTGTGGTTGGGTGGGAGGGGGAAGGATAGATGCCAAGATAGTAATCAATATCTGCCTGAAAGGATTAACCTATTTCAAAACCCTCAATAATAACTATGCTTTTTGCTGATTTATTACTTATGAAGTATTCTCAAGCAAATGATCTCAATCCTTAAAATTAACATGTTTTTCTACCTCTGTTTTTATACATGAGCAATCTCAATATTACAATAGATAATGAAGAACACAATTTATGCTTTGATATAGATAGTATTATTAGTATGTAAAAATTTAGGGTCAAGTCATATAATTAGAACATTTTCAGTGTGTCAATATAAATACAGGGATTTAAAAAGGTAGTTTTATATTTGTGAGTATGCAAAATAGTTTATTCTTGTATTACTTTATTAGTTATTGTATTATTATCCATACAAACAACTCTAAGCCCACTGTGACCACCCCTTATATAAAGTGCCAGAGCAAATGACCAATAGGAAAGGTGATTCTAGAAGAAAGATACAGGATGAACTCAGAAGGCAAGGGACTTGACACAAAGACTAACCGTAGGGCAGACTTAAAAGCCACATTTTCATAAGCTTAATTTGGAAGAATCAATGATGCAAAAATATTTCAGAAGAATAAAAAGGCACGATTAGATGACTAAATAGAAGAGACTGGAGAAAGAAAAAAACATTAAAATAAAATAACAGGACCTCCTGTTCTGTAATAAACAATAACAATATCACAGGAAAGGGTCTGCTGTAACAAACTGATTTGAAAGGTCAAATAATGACAAGTTTGAGATAAGATCATTTGAGATGAGTGAATTTTCAATTATAAATATTCAAAGAAAATCATGCAAAAGTGAAATCAAGACTAAAGTTCTCTGGGAGTTATCTACAAAGACTATTTTTTGGAGGGATGCAAGATGAAACTGTAAGCATGACATTCACAGGACAGAGGACATACGCTCTTTTTTTAAAAAAAAAGTTTTATTGATTTTTTACAGAGAGGAAGAACAGGAAGAGAAAGTCAGAAACACAGATGAGAGAGAGACATCAACCAGCTGCCTCCTGCACGCCCCCTACTGGGGATGTGCCCGCAACCAAGATACATACCCCCAACCGAATCGAACCTGAGCCAAATTGGTTTTGACACTCATGCTCATTTAAATCTATCAAAATATGTCACTGATCAGTTTAATTTCTTCAAATGTAAGGATCTTAAAGCAAAAATAAGGAAATAGCTAATTTCATGAAGTTCTTTAAGGAAAGAGTTCTGTATGGGCACCTGGCATTCTGCCCATCCTACACGCTGCTCCCAGGGCCTTGGCCTTTTCCTTGTCCCCTGAAACTCAACACTTGTTGCACTTCCTTTGAACTTGGTGCTCTCCTACCAGAGTTCTGCACTTGAATCTCAGCAAAACTACTTTCTAGCTGAGTGATTTTAAGGAAGGTACTTAATATTTGTGCACCTTATTTTCTAAATTTGGGAAGTAAGGATACCATACATGTAATCTATCTTAGAGGGTTCATTAGCATTATATAATTGAATACACAAAATTTCTCAAAGAGGCATCTATTTATTTTTATTAAAAGTTTTTAACGTTGACATTATTGCCCTATTTCTGCCACACCATCTTACTTTTCCCACTTCCACCTACCACCACCTTCCCTTCCCTTGGCCTTGACCACACTGCTGGGGTATACATATATGTTCTTTTTACTAATCCCTTCAACTTCTTTATCTAATCACCCTCACCCCCATCCCATGTGACTCCCTCCAATCCCCTTCATATATATCCATGCTTCTCGTTGCATTTTGTTAGTCACTTTATTTTTAAAATTAGGTGATGAGATCGTATCATATTTGTCTTTCTCTGATAGATTATTTTCCTTAGTATAATTCTCTCCAGGTCTATCCATGCTGTCACAAAGGGTAAGATTTCCTTCTTTTTTTATAGCTGCATAGTATTACATTATGTAAATGTACCACAGCTTTTGTATGTGCTACTTTGCTGATGGCAGTTGGGCTATTTCCAGATCTTGACTATTGTAAATAACGCTGCTATGAACATTGAAGTGCATATATTAGTTCTGATTGGTGTTTTAGGATTCTTAGGATATATTCCAAGAAGTGGGATCACTGGGGCAAAAGGCAGTTCCAGTTTTAATTTTTGGAGGAAACTCCATATTTTCCACAGTGGCTGCACCAGTCTGCACACCTACCAGCTATATACTACAGTTCCCTTTTCTTCACATCCTTGCCAGCACTTTTTATTTTGTTGTTGATTTATTAATAGTAGCCATTCTGCTCTAGCCAGTTTGGCTCAGTGGCTAGAGCATCAACCTACAGGCTGAAAGGTCCTGGAATTCTGGTCAATGGCACACACCCAGGTTGTGGGTTCAATCCTTTGTAGAGGGTGTGTAAGATGCAGCCAATCAATGATTCTCTCTCATCACTGATCTCTCTCTCTCTCTCTCTCTCTCTCTCTCTCTCTCTCTCTCTGTCAGAGCACAGCAGGATCTCTGCTTAGCACTGGTGCTCTGAGTTGTTCTGATTTCATATAATCTTCTAAATTTTTCTGACTACTTCACTACAGGTACGTTCTTGAACCCTGCCCACTGTATTAACTGTTGGAAACTTGGTCCAAGTTCCTCCTTTATTCTCTGCTCACTAGTTACAGGTGGTGGGTCCAAGCCCCTCGGCCTAGGGCTGGACTTCCTTGGATGCTGGGTCTTAGAGAAGCCATGAGAAGTTGTGTGTGTAGAAGAATGAGTCTTTATTACAGAAGCCAGTGGCCATATAGCTATCAGACAATAGTTTTCCACATAAATTCCATATAGGCAACCGTTCACCAGCTGGTAAATACATATCTGAGCAGCCACACATTGCCTCTAAACCTATAGTTTTATATAGCAATAGTACCTGAACTCTTCCACAGAGCTACAGCTTCAGTAGCCTTTCTGGCTCAGCTGCTTCTCCTGTACCTGCTCCTATCCCCCACCTTACTAGCTGGTTAACATGGTAGATATATCTGAGCTCTCTATGAGCTCTTAGCCTTACATTGTAGAAGTACCAGCTCTCAGCTTCATCTCTCCAGCTTCCTCTTCTTCAACCTCCTTCATACTAGCTCATCTGTATCCTATATACTAACCCTTAAACAAAGAAGGATTAGCATACAAGATAAAGTTTCATGCCAATAGTTACTTCAATCATATTTTGGCTATAGAAGGGCACATCTGCACAGTGTAAGGCAGCAGTGACCTTGCATCTGCATAAAAGTATCTTGGCCTTGAGTACCCTGATTAGGCCCACACTTAGAATGGCCTTAAAAATCCAGTGTATTCTTATACAGGGCTCCACACTCTCCTTCTCCCTTTCTCTCAGAAATCAATTATATATATATATTTAAAAACAGTAGCTGTCCTAGCCATTTTGGTTCAGTATCCGCCTATGAAGTGAACACTCCCAGTGGATGCCTGAAATCCTAGATGGTCTCTTTCTCTCTCTCCCTGACCCCCAAATCTGGTGCAGAAGACTGGGAATTTTGTGATTTCATTTCCTTCTTCCCAAAAGTGAATTCTTCTGATATGCCTAATTATTAAAGGAAAATTTTGCAAAACCTGGCTATCTCACCAGTATTTTAAAAATGGTAATTTGTTCATGTAAACAATGTATTAAAGCAAAGTTATTCCTATTTTTTAAAGTAGTTTCAATTACACTATCTCATTTAATTGCTACAAATACCCTACTCATTCTTCATTCATTCATTCATTCATTCATTCAGCAAGTATTTATTGAGGCCCTGCCAAATGTCAGATACTGTTCTACAAGCTGCATATACAGAATTGAGGCCTTTATCAGTCAGGCCTGGAGGTGAGTTTGTATTGTGGCCTTTGACAGACAATATCATTGTGGCTTGTAGAAGTTGCATAACTCACCCTACTTCAAATAGCAGAGCCAGAAATACAAATGTTCCTTCTGAAGCCTCATTCTAGATTCTTTATGCTACAGCTTTAACACAACACCTTTAACATTCACAGGTAATTTACATTTGCATTATTGCTAGCTCTTAATTCAAGTGTAATGACATTTCAAATAACCTTACAAGCATCTAAATAGCAATTCTGTAATTCAGGAAAAATTAAACAAGTTTAGTTATAGCATGACCATAACAATCATATTTATCCTATGCATCATAGTTACTGATTAATAATAAGTAACCAGTCACAGTGAAAATCAAATTTAGAAATATATTTGTCTCATTCTTATATTTTAAATGCAACAGCTATTTAAGCTATGCTTTGTCATTACTGATCAAAACTGTAATGAATAAGAAATAAGCTTGAATTTCAACATAGTTTTCTTATAACAGTAAGTGAAAATATAATAATACTTCTATCTTATAACAATTTTACTTCCCCAAGGATATTTGGGGATGTGTGGAGACATTCTGGCATCTAGAGTGTGAAGGCCAGGGTTGCTGCTAAACAGAACAGCACAATTATTCTGCCTAAAACAGCAACAGTGCAGAGATTAAGAAGTCCTTATCTAGTAGCATGTCTGCTAATCTGTGTAAAAAGCCTAAATTAAGAAACAATTAGATTTTATAAAAGAAGTTTTACAATAACACTCTGCAAAATAACTTATATTCTTTGTTCCAAAATAACTTATATTCTTTGTTCCATTTGGTCTTTAGCTAGAAATGATTTATTCATGATAGTCATATATTTGTTTTTGTTTATTATAGCATTATTAGTAGTAGCAGAAATGAAATAGACTATATATCTGTTAATAGTAAAATGGTTGATCAGATTATGATAGCAGATCAGCCCTTCAAAAGCAAATTAGATCTGTACTAGTTTAATTTAGTGAAATTCCTATAATGATAGCACCTCTTCCTCACTTCTGTTCTTGCTTAAAAACAAAAACAAACTTTTGATTTTTAACTAATTTTAGACTTACAGAAAAAAATTTAAATAATTCAGAGAATTTTCATACGTTCCTCAATCAGCTTTTCCTAATGCTAATTATATTTTACTTTACCATAGTACAATTATTAAAAACATGAAACAGATATTGGCATAATAATCTTAACTAAACCAAGGTCAACAAACTTCCTCCACAAAGAACAAAATAAGAAATATTCAAGGTTTTTCAGGCCATACCATCTCTGTTATAACTACTCAACTTAGGCACTAAAGAGTGGAAAGCAGCCACAATGTCTAAGTGAATGAATGTGACTGTGTCCCAATAAAACTTTATTTACAAAGACAGGCAGCAAAAACAATTGAACCCTGAATTAAATACTACCTTATTTAATCTCAACAATTCTTCTAATATCCTTTTTCCATTCTAGAATACCAGTCAAAATCCTATATTGCATTTATTTGTTATTTCTCTTTAATCTCCTGCTATCTTAAAGTTTCTTGGTATTTTTTTTTTATCTTTGAAACTTTTTTAAAGAGTATTGATCAGTTGTTCTTTTTTGGTCCAATGTCCCTCAATTTCATTTATTTGATGCTTTATCATTATTACTGTATTAGCAAAATGGAGATTTTTCTATCCCCTTCATTGTTTATATTTTTACTTATTGAAATTCTATAATAAGGAAGAGTTGGTCCTTCTCATTCCATTAATTGAATATTTTATATCAGAATTAACTCATGGACATTTTATTCAATGGTTGACAATCCAATCATATCATAATTTATTTTGTTATTCAAACTGTAGAGGTTGGCTTATTTTTTAACAAGCCTTTTTTTTTTCCCAAAAAATTTCTTTACTCTGTGACCTCAGTCCTGGCCTTAGAGTTAAGCTCTTCTCCAAGGAGCCCTGGTTCCTTTGATTGGAGAATAGTTGTTACAAACCAAAAGCTAACACTAAATGTTCTCATTGCCATTGTTATACCATGACTTCCAGGTGTGTTAGCAGAAGATGCTAGGAAATACAGGTATGAATACTAATGCACAACAAAACCCGCCCATCTATTAATTCCAATCCAATACCTCCTTTTAGCCTTCTCCTTTCTGTATTAAATTGCAGTATTTATAATTATTTTTATCTTTAGCTTTACCATATAAAGATAAAATATGGTTTTCTAAAGTTATTTAGTTGTTTTCTACCCACTGCTTTCAGTGTAGTTATGCTATTCATTTTTAACACAATTAAGATCCATTTATTAATTAGTATTTATATTCACATCTTATTTGGTCTTATTATTTGCTTAAATTTTTTGGATAAGTAAAGAGTACTAGGATATCACTAACATTGTAAGAATCAGAGCTAAAAAGGTATGTTAAAAAAATGTAACCCCATCCTCATTCCTGCTACCTATTCCCAATCTATCCTCTTTTTACTCTAAACTTACCACCCTGGATGGTAAATAATTTTTTTCAGTTTTGTGTTTATTCTCCTGTTATTTCTTTTATGCAAATATACATACATGTTTTTTTACACATATACTTCCTTCTTACATTAAGAATAACATACCACTAATCATTTTCTGTACTTTTAACAATCACACTTAAGAAAAAATTTAAGTCAAAATTAGGTGATATGCTAGGGGAAACTGTCATGAATATGTAAGGTTATCTTTTTATGAAAGAAACAAGTTTTGGTGGAGATTTATGCACAAAGACAAATATAAACTAAATTTAAATATTTTTGTTCAATAAAGAGGGAATATGCTAATTGACCACCATACCCTCAAGATGGCAGTGCCAATAGCTACAAGATGGCGGCGCCCAGTCCCCTCAGCCCTGCTGGGGTGGCAGGCGTGCTGCCATTCCATGCACGTGCCTCCGCAATCCCCCAGTCCCCTCAGGCCCCCAGCTGTCCAGGGCCAGCCCAAGGCACAGGCAAGCCTCAGATGGCAACTGCCCAGCCACTCATGGCCACCGAAGACTCAGGAAACCAGGGCCAGCCAAGGTTTCCACTGCCGGCAGTGGCAGCAGAAGAATTGTGATGGGGCATCACCTTCCCCTGATCACCAGGTTGCCTCCTGCCCCTCAGGGCTCCCAGACTTTGAGAGGAGGTAGGCTGGGCTGAGGGACCTCCCCCTACAATGCATAATAAAAATATTCAAGATTTGGTTTTAATAATAAAAAAACACCTAACTATGAAATGATTTAATTTTTAAATAACAATAATGCAATGTATATGGGTAATGTAGATATTTAAATGTTTTTTCATGTTTAGAAAATATACACATTTATGTATATTTTAGTTACCTTTGAGTAAGCAAGAAACTGTGGACTGGTAGGAGGGCTACTTTCATTTTTTTCTATATACTTCTCTCCTTTCTTTAAAGCAGCTGATATCGATATATATTTTATAATGTGCAATTTCATGCAAGGCTTTTGTGTCATTATAAATAGTTTTGACCAAGAAAGTTTATGCCTACAAGTATGGATAAACTGATGAGGAGATTTATCAGACAGGTGATTTAAAAAAAAATCAGAGAGAGAATTAGGGGGGATATTTGGGGTGAATTTTAACTTCAGAGGGAAAAGTCTAAATTCTTGGTAGATTTGGTCCAATGAGGATCTTGAGGAGCAGTTGAACTCTATTTGAGGCTATTTAATGATCATGAAGTGACAGCAAGGTAGTTACCATGCATCCAAGTCATGTAGTTAAAAGGGTGTGACCTGGACTGGTTATATTGCATTTCAGCCAGATCCTTGTACTTTATTCAATGCTCTCCTTTATTTTCTTGCTGGATGGACACATCTCCTACTCTTTTAGACTAAAGTGAACAAATGCTTTGTCTTTTTTCCCTTTGGAAAAGGGAAAATATATTTGTAATATATTGGTTTTATAAGATATGTCTAAGGCAGAAAGTGGGAATGCGAATTGACAATGAAGTTCACCAGGAGATGAGGCAAGTGGGAGGCAAATTCCCATGTAATGGAGTAGCAAGAAAAGGTACAGAGTGAGTTGCTCTAAGCACTGAAATAGGACTCCAGAAAAAATAAACGGACTGGGAGTTTAACTGTTTTGTGAGAAGTTGGCATAAGGTAATAGGAAATGTGGCATTGCAGAAAAAGACAGCAGCTCTAAAGCTTTGAAGGCAACTGATGGACCCCAAAACTCTAATTCACCCTCTAAAAGGCAATTTACCTTCATCCTCTCAAGGTTGACCTATAACTTCTCCATCTCTTCTTTCCCTCTCCATAGTGCTCCCCACTTTGTGATCGAGGGCTTTTACCCTCACAAGCTAGTGTGCTATCTTCATTCACCTGCCTCCTCCAAACAGGTAGGATTTTCATTATTGGTGGAAAATTATTCACTACTAGGAGACTAAGGCAGTAGCCTGGTAGTCATTCCCCTCTGAGTGCTTTTGGTACCTATATATCCTCAGGCATTGTGTGGTTTCCACCGAGTGTTGTAATAAGCTGGGCAGGGAAAGGACAGCCTTGAGTTGTTAGATGACTTGGTCTTATAGATTTTAATTTTCATCAATTAATATTTTAGGGTTTCATCTGGGTTGGATTCCAATAAAAGAGATAGCTGTGTAATTTAGCACCTTATTAGAGTACATGACACATTAAAGATAGGCACAAATTATACTTATGGCAGTATAAAATGTTTTGATCACTCTTTCAACTTTGCTTGGTATTTCTAAAAATAAAAACATAAAGAGAGAGGAACTCTGAATGAACATAGAAAGTTTCAAATAAAAATTATATAAATATGAAGGTGATGATGTAATGGGCAAATGAAAATGAAATGTGGAAATTTTACACCTACATATTACTATTTATTAAATGATTAAATATTTCATTTAAGTTAAATCGAGTTGCAGTTCAGTTTCCTTTTAAAACAAAAGTAATCTTATCAGGACTTACAGGTAACTTTATGTAATGATCAAGATGAAAACTATGCTTAGCCTGAAAAACACTTTAAAACAAATGCATTCTATTTTTTTATTCTAAATTCTTCTCTGAAAAGCACTCTACAATGAGATTTTCTAAAGGAGGAATCATAAATAGAAGCAATGACAAGAGGTGTCTCTCTTTTAGTGTTCGCTGCCACTGTCTGACCTTCAAGCATATGGAGAGAATCTGGATTTGTGGTCTGTACCTTTTGACACCAACTATGCTGAACACATGCTCTTTCCAAAAATACTTCAGGGAACAGGTCTCTGAGTATCATTCATCAGCTTGTACCACAATGATATCTCATTGCAAAGAAAAGTGAAAATTGTTGCTATGAGTTGGAGACTTCATAGAAAATAGGAAAAAGTTAACCTCACAGCTAAAAATGGACATTTGAAGGTACTCTTTCATGACACTTATATGTTTTCTTATAATTCATGCTCCAGAGACTACATGGAAAAGAGCTTTGCAAACACAAGCAGTGGGGGAACATGTATGCTTTTTTTTTTCTTGGGACTTTGTCATTTGTGTTTGTGGTGATGCTTCTACGAACAAAGGAAATCTGTTCAAACACATTTATGAAAATCAGTTTTAAAATCCTATTGTGGATTTCTATGTGTATACAATGCACATCGTGGAAACAGATTAAATAAACAGTGGACAGTTTATCAGTGGACAGAGTAAGAAAATCAAGTATTATTTTCTTTCTATTTAAACCAAATATACAGATTTATCTTAAATGTATTGATAAGAAAGTGTGATGCATTCTTCAATAGATTTCCTTTTTAAATAGTCATTATATATCTCTTCAAGTTAGGGATCAAGATTAAACAGGATTAAAGAGGTTACCAATGAACCAATAGCTACTATGTAGTTGGAGTAGAACATGAACCCAAGTGAATTTGGTGCCTAAATCTTTACCATGTCCATAAACAACAGGATGGCACAGAGGCTGATCTGTAAAACCTATGTTGGTTGTATAATAAAGGAGATTCAGGGAATGCTTTGTCAAGAGACCAAACGCAAGAACAAGACAATATTAGTTCTCTATTTGAACAAGATTCTCAACATCAAAGAAAATTGTAAGGTCCAATATCAGTATTTATAGTTTTTTCCCTGTGATGATTTTGCAACAAATTATGAAATTAGGAGAGATTACAATTGTTGTCTGGGTTCCCTTTTTTCCATTTGATTATACATACAGATTCCTTTTTTTCATATTCATCAATTACATTTGTAAATGCTGTTAAAATACAAACTTTTATCACATAGACATCAATTTCAACATTTCTTACTGAGGGTTCAACATTATATTAGATCCTTAAATGAAAATAAATGTTAATAGAGAACAGATTATTACACTTTTTTCCTCTAGTTCAATCTTTTGCTGCAACAACTGAGTAGGCAGAGAGAGATGCATTTAATGGGAATGTTAATATCATACTAGTTAATTCTTTCCATAAAAAAAACTTATTCTCAAACAAAATAACACAATACCTATCAAGATCTAGCTTTGTAGTTGAATTTTTAATATAAATGTCAATGATCCAGAAAAGTCCCATATTAGGGGGACCTCTAACCACTATGGAAATGGTACATATAGAATAGCCAAAGAATGGCCAAAAATTCCATTTTTAAGTGACAATTTGGAACCTATCTAAATAATTTAGAGTACTAAGCATGGTCTCTATTTTCTCAAGTTTTGAAATACTAGAAGTCAACCAAAGATATTTCAAGTCTTTCTTAAAATCAATTTATTTTTCCTTTGAATTTATAATTTACATTATTTTTATTTTTTCATATTTTATTTTATTGCCTTTTGCTCAACCAGTCAATTAATAATTCATTCTATAAGAATGCTAAGTCATTAAAAACTAGGAAAGACTGAAAAAATTGTCACTGTCTAGAGGAGCCCAAAGATATGACAACCAAATGTAATATGGTAACTTGAATAGAATACTGGGACAGAAAATGGACGTTAGGTAAAAACTAAGAAAAGACCAAGGAAGTATGGAAGTTAGTTAACAATGATGCATTAATATTGATTCATTAGTTGTGATAACTGACCACAGTTATGTAAGATGCTAAACAATGGGGAAAACTGAGTATAGAGTATACAAACCATTTTATATTCTCTTTACAACTTTTTAATGTCTATAACTATTTTAAAATTAAAATTTAATTGTAAAAGTAAAAAATGACTAGTCCAAATAGGAAGATGTAGAGGGAGAATAAGCAGTATCTATTGTCCATATCTCCTTAGGTAAAGCAGAACTAAAATATGTAGAAAATAAATTATTTTACATGAGAAACTGAAAAATAAATTGTAATATTTTTTTTTCTTCTCTGTAAGCATCCCTCTCTGCATTCTTCCAAATTATATTGCTTCTCAAACCATGCTGCTGGCTCAGGGAAAATATGGCACATGTTTAATTTTTTTCCTCTAACCACAGAGATGACTGGGTAATGATCCACTCATTCCCTTACTCAAACTGCCTCATGAGGGATGGTGTGCACATTAAATGTTCCGCAGATGGATGTCAGACTAGGTGGGGTCAAGTAGGTCAAAAGAGTGGAAATAAAGTGCTATGTGCAAGTCATTTTCAAAGGCTCAGCATAATCAGGAGATAGCTCTAAGAGGCTGAGTTAACAAGACTATTCTATCTTCTTGTCCTCACAATAAACAGATGAGAACACACATTTTGAACCTAAAAAAACAAAACAAAACAAAACAAAAACAATAAACAAAAACCAACAAACAAAATAACTGGCATATAAAATGGCCACTTAATCTGTTTTTTAAATCCTTACCCAAGGATTTTTTTAATTATTACTGATTTGAGAGAGAGGGGGAGGAAAGGAAGAGGGATAGAGGGAGGAAAAAATCAATGTGAGAGAAACATCTATCAGTTGCCCTGACTGGGGATCGACCTCACAACCTAGGCATGTGTCCTGACTGGGAATTGAACCTGCTCCGGCTAATCTTTTTAAACATTATATATATGGAAAGTGTTTTGAGAAGCATTGTTTCTGGTGCCAGTCACCTGAACTATTTCCCAAACACATTTTTGCAGAAACCAATATTCTGAATAAAAGAATATAGGGAAAGAGCTAAGGCAAATTTTCTTCTTGTATTACTCCAAATCATTATTTTCTTCTTCTTAAAAAGGAAGAGATGAGTCAACATTAATCTATCTCACATAATTTACAATAACATCATATTACTTACATAAATGTAAGAGCCAAATGAAATATGGCAAGGTTATTTCTGATGCCTTCTGATCTTCTGCAAACAGCTAAGAATAATGTCTGATGTTCATAGCCCCCTAATTCTGTTTTCTTTGTCTTGTTCAAGCATTACCCTTCATTACTCTACCTTCCCAAATTCACCTGTCAGCAACACCTAGCATTTTTCTCTTGGTGTCTTGCCAGAATCAGGACAATTTATTTAAATCAGATAATAATCTATGATGTGTTTTTCCCTCATAATGCCATTCAGTTCTATGGGAGCAAGTCAGACCACATCCAACACAATGGGTTGAAATGTTCATGAAAGCAACATTCTTTTGTATTATAACATCTCCAAAAGTGATATTGTATAGCAACCTAAAACCCATAATGATCAATCGAGTAAAGAGACACCTGGCATTTTGATTTATAGCATCCCCAATTCAGGTATTCAAAATCCATGTTCATTAATTGCTCTGATATTTTTATAAATAAAATAGAGGCCTGGTGCATAAAATTTGTACACGGGTATGGCCCCTAGGCCTTGCTGACAATCAGAGCCTATCAGGGCCTTCTGGCTACTGGCCAGGGCCTTCATTCTATATCGCCCCCTTATAGTAAGTGCATGTCATAGAGAGCAATCAAACTCCCAGTCTCCCCATAGAATTCCTGAGGGGATACTTTGCATATTAGCCTTTTATATAGAGAGATTATATATATTTAATATAGTACATTCAGGAAAATTATAAACCATATCTGTATTCAACTCCAGGGGTTTGTAATCTTTAATCTGCCTATTAATCCCCGGGAGAGCTTATTCATAATACTGTATAGATACTTTGGACCCATTCCTAGTGATTTTGATTAGGTTAGGGTAGAATGGAGAAATCAGAATGTTAATAAGCACTCCTGGAAAATGAAGCAGATGGTCAATGGAATGGGCTTTGGCAATATCTCCACTCTCTCTGATGTACTTGTTAGACCTCAGGTAATAGAAAATTCAAAATATTTCTCAAAGAATTTTTATTTTAGGCCATATGCAATAGGAAAAATCATACTTATTCCTCTCTGTGAACAACTATTAAAATTGGAGAAAAAATACTCCCAAAATGCATTTGTTCAGAGATCTGACAGCAAGCAAAGTTATAGCTATGACCACAGAGATGATAAAAATGAAAGAACCTAAATAGACCCTTACTTTTTCTCTGAAATCAATTTTGGAATGATGAAGCAAGGGAGGAGAGAACCATCCAGATCCTGCAGTTGCGAGTGACTAGACATAGTGAAAGTGAAGTGACAGGATTATATATAGGGCAGAGTTCAAGAAACAAGGATGCTATTCATAAAAAATATCCCCAGAAATCTGTATAGGATCTCTTTTAGAATTTTCATAGCAAAAGGCTGCATATCTATAGCAACAAACTATGTAAAGCTAATGCAGACTACCTAGAGGGTAGAAGCCAAACACGAAGAATGAAAAAGGTTCATCTCCATGCAGCCAGAGTGCAGACTGATTAGGGTCACCTGAGACATTCAGTGGGGATCCCAGAGAAGACATGCCTGACATTATGGCTGGACTAGCCCAGAGTGAAGGTCACTCTTGACCCACTCGAGGAAACTGTTTTGACCACACAAGTAAACATTAAAAACAGGTCTCAAGTGGATTAAATGCATCCCAGTAACTTCTGCCAGTTTCTATGCTGTTGGCTGTATAGAATGTAAACTTTGTCCCTAGCCCTCCTAGAAAATATATTATACATACTTTTCTCTAATAAAATTCTTTCTCTTTTACATAGCTAGAATTAATTGTATTTCTGACACCAAGAAATCTGTCATATGTATACAAAGCCCATTTCCTGTCCTTAACTCTATGCCGCTGCTATTTCACCTGCCTCTGGTACTGTGAATGTGTCATGCTTTCTCACACATTTGAACACCCGCCTATACCATCCCCTCACTGAAGACTTTCAGTCATCATTTGAGACCTTGTCCAGGTGATGTCTCTTCATGGGGTTGTTATCTCTTCTTTAAATCAGGCAGTGACTTTCCTCACTGTCTTTTCACCGCACTGTTTCTAGATGACTCTTTTGGCATGTATTAACGATTTATAAGATGTCTTCCTCAAGTCATTGAGCATCTCAAGGTGTAAAGAGATGCTTTATGCTTTCTATAGTATAAAAATAAGCTGAAACCAAGGACTTGTAAGTAGTAGCAGAAATAACAATGATAATTGTAAATATGACAACACGGAAATATAAGTATGATGTGGTACAAATACTCTTCTAAGCACTTGACATGAATTATATCATTTTAACCTCAGAGCAATTATATAGGTTGAGTATTATTATCCCTGTTTAATAGAAAATAAATGCATACTAGAAAGACAGCTTTTTAGAAAGTATTTCAACATAAATTGAAAACGGTTAGCTCAATTCTAAGAACAAAATTTTTAAAAAAATGACCCCTAGAGGTAAAGAGTCCTATCTTGCCCATATCCTTCCAATATTGCCAGTTTGCATATTGTTGTTTTTCTGATTAAAAATTAGCATTAATTTATCTCCATTCTTCTCTCAGAACACTGAAAAGAATGACTGAACATGTAATGCTCTCTCACATATTTTTGAAATAACACATAATATTTCCTATTTCTCAAGCCTTTTACTGAGGGCAATTAAATGTTTAGTGCAAAATCTGACTGTGAAAACAAAACTATACTATCATTCTTACACCTCATGCAAGAACAAAGCTTAGTCTCTGTTCATAAAAAGAACAGAGTTACAAATATGATTCTTTGCTTATATAAACTGATAATTTTTTGTCACTTCTTAAATGAAATCATTACTGAAACTTAGCTTATGGCAAACAGTAAACTCTGCTATATGATGGGATCATGTTTATTATCTAAATTAGAACCCATGTATGTGCTCAAAGACATAAAGGAATATAAACTAGTAAAATGTACTTCTTTTTTTTAAATGTGTATGAAAATTTTAATTTGTTATAGGTGGAAAAAATGTCATTTTTATGTTTTATGCCCTGTTACTATAAATGAAACCAGATTGTTATATATCATAAATTATAAATAAGGCCAATAAAATTAAAAAGTTAGAGGGAAAAAGCATGCTATTGAGAATTTATAAAATTGGGGAAATTGTGGAGCTGATTAGATATCATTTACTGACTTGATCTCAATATTAACTTCATAGTTTAGGTCATGTTCTAGAACAAATGCTATTGACCTTAATACTTTGGAATAGCAGACAGTGAAGTTCTTGAAACCATTTTCAGCTTTTAGTTTTATTGTCCATATATCACACAAAAAAAGAGACGTCAGAAATCTCTAAATGTATTCTTAACCAGAATAGCATTTCCTGAAACTGTATACAATGTCTATGGGTCTGTATTCTGAGAATCTTAACAAATGTATTTTCAAGGAACCTGGAAAGTTCCTTCAGGGAGAAAGCTATAATAGAGAAAATCCTATATAATAAAAGGGTAATATGCAAATTGACTGTCACTCCAACACACAAGATGGCTGCCCCCATGTGGACACAAAATGACTACCACAAGATGGCCAGCAGGGGAGGGTAGTTGTGGGTGATCAGGCCAGCAGGGGAGGGCAATTGGGAGGGACCAGGCCTGCAAGAGAGGGCAGTTGGTGGGGACTGGGCTGGCAGGGGAGGGCAATTGGGAGCAACCAGGCTGGCAGGGGAGGGCAGTTAGGGATGACCAGGCTGGTAAGAAGGGCAGTTAGGGGTGACCAGGCCAGCAGGGGAGGGCAGTTGGGGGCAACCAGGCAAGCAGGGGAGGGCAGTTAGGGGTGACCAGGTTGGCAGGGGAGGATAGTTAGGGGCAATTGGGCCAGCAGGAGAGAGGTTAGGAGGTGATCAGGCTGGCAGCCAGAAGCGGTTAGGGGCAATCAGGCAGGCAGGCAGGCAGGCAAGCGGTTGGGAACCAACAGTCCTGGATTTTGAGAGGGATGTCCGACTGCCTAAGCAGTCAGGTATCCCTCAAGGGGTCCTGGGTCCTAGATTAGAGACAGTGCAGGCTGAGCTGAGGCACAACCCTCTATGTACGAATTTTGTGCACCAGGCCTCTATTAAAAGTATAATTGAAATGGTATAGTTCAAAATGGAGCAATAACATTTTTTCTTAGAAATATTATACTGTTTTTTTCTTTGACAAATTTTAGTTTTAAAAAGAATATTACCTTTATATATGCCAAACAATTACAAAAAGTAAGATGCTTTGAAAAATATTTGCATTAAATATATTAAGGTAAAAGTTAACTTATTGAAATGTGAAGAAGATACCAGGAGTATAGGCTTTTTGTTAGAAGACTTAGAATATACTTCTCCAAACACAAGTCAAAGTTGACATTTACTTAAAGAAAAAAATATTATAACATTTTATTTTTCATGCAAGTCTTTGTTGCTTTTGTCTATTTCTTCATCATCATCCTCATCACTATTTTGATTATTTGAGTCCTATCACACAAGCTGCATTTTACACCATCACAGGCCTCCCCTTTTCAGGCCTCTTGCAGGAAGAGAGGAGGAAAAGAAAAACTTTGTCCTAACGGTTGTTCTGAGGAAAAGTCAGAGGAGCAAACACTTTTAGATTTTTTTTTAATTGAATTGCATTAAAAAAAAACAAAAAAACAACTATCCCATTTTAAGAAGTAACATTGCTCTCATGGAAAAATGAAAATAAAAGAATAGCTCTCCCTGACTTATACATCCAACAATATAGAATTTTAAAGAATATATTAAATACCATGCCTAAGTTGAAAGCTTTCACCTTCTGAAGTACATAAATAAGAATATTCTTATTCTTAGAAGAATATTTCATTTTATGTAACACAAGAATAAGAAAAGTAATCCATGTGCTACTTGTGGGAAACAGATCTAAAGTATTGGGATTTAAAATGGAGAGGAAGAAGGTGAATAGGTAATGTTGAATGCAATGCCATAAAATTTAATGTTTAATGTTTTATAGCATTGTATTCATGTCACCAAGTTGGTATGTGATAAACATATAAAAGGATTAGAATAGTAGTGTTAAAAGGTGATGTGACTCCCAATGAAAAAGAAAAAAGACAAAGTGGAATTTATTGTTAACTACAGTATGGGAACTCTATGCTAATCAGGAGTGATTTTCCTGAGCAGAGAAAACTACTCATACAGGGTTTTAGGGAAGTTTGGAATTTAAGAATTCATGGACTTTCAGGGACTTAAACTGGTTGACATCTCCTTTAGAAGTGCAGTTATTTAGGTGAGAATATTTTCCATTGGTTGGCATTCAAACACATGTTTACTGGTATCAGTTTGTTCCTGATTGGCTGACTTCTAAGAAACAGGAGTTACCATTAACTGGCTGACGTACAGAAACATGTGGACTAAGGCTAGTTGTTGCTGATCAATTAAATACATTTATATCCAATCCTGAATACTACTCATTGTCATGTTTACAAAACAATAAGTGGAAACATTTTTTTAATTTTCACTAGCTGTAAAATGAAATATTTCTTTAATTACATATTTTATTTAATCTTTTGGATTATGTAGTGGATATGCTGAGTACTTGGTACTGAGACCTGATTTCGGGGGAAGGTGTCTTTGCAGATATCATTACAATTAGGATATTGAGATGAGATCATCCCAGATTATCTGGGTAGACCCTAAATGTGCTTGTATGAGTTCCTACAGGAGACAGAAAAGAAGACCAGGAGAGAAATCCATAAGAAGACAGAGATAGAGACTGGAGTGATACAGCCTCAAGGGGCTCCTGGGGACACCAGAAGCTGCAAGAAGCAGAGGATTCTCTTTTTGTGACCCCAGAAGTGCAGTTTTTCTCTATAGTTTATACTTCTGGCCTCAGAACTATAAGAGAATTTCTATTGTTTTAAGTCCCCAAGTTTGTGGGAATTGTTATGACAGCTATAAAAATAATACAGTGATCTAGAATAAATCCTTGACAAACTTATTTTCCAATAGAAATGCATGTGTGACACAGTTTATTAGTCCTTGCATATATAAAATATATTTGTCGCTAATATAAGACAAATCATCTAATTTATAAATGGAAAAAGCAAACTGGCAAAATTTCCGTAGCTAACACTATAGGGACTTCCTTATTGTTGTCAAATATGAAACCACTATTTAGGATGCTATAGATTATTTTGATTAAAAATATTTCCTGTAAAATTTACAGAGGTTGTTTGGTGATCTTATAATATTTAACAAGTGGAGTGGAAGCTGTTTCTTTAGATATATTTGGTTTTACCTGTCTAAATCAGTTGAAGATCATTTTTTTGAAATACAATTTTAAAAACCTCACAAAAGTTAAACTCATTATTTATGATACCTGCTGCTAGTGAATACACTTATCTACATGTACACATTTTTTTCCAGGACAAATATAGTTTCAGCTATTATGTCACTAATTATTTCATATGCTCCATTTATTCAGTTCATTTGCGATAGAAATATAATCTGCATCTTGAGCTGCTGTTTTCTATTCTTCATAGCTTCATCTGCTACCTAATCCTTTCCACCATTTTTTAATTCCCCTATTTTCAGGTAAATTCTGTGTAATTGATTGCCCCACCCCTTTTAATCTTTATTTCCTTAGATTATTATATGATTCCGGTTCTTTGATTCTCATCCAACTTTCTTTTTCTATTTATTTCCCACTCAATCATATTTTTTATTAAAGTTGTGTTTTAATTTAATAATGTACATAATTTCTTCAATTTTATAAAATTAACAGGATGTAATGTTAAATCAGTTACAACTTTCAATTTGTGCTTGTTGTTATTTTGAAAATATATTCCATTTAAAAAATGTTTTGTTTTAATGTTGCAGAATCATTTTTTAAGAGTCCAATTTTCATTTATTCCCTGTTTTACCGTTTTTTGTGTTTTGTTTTGTTTTGTGTTTGATATTAAAAATATTCATTTGGTCTTTAGATTTCCTTGGTGTCCCTTAATATTTACTTAATGTACTTAGAATTATTCAATTCTTAATTAAACTTGTTTGTTGATAGTTGTAAATATATTAATTAGTCCAGTGAGTCAACATCCTCAAAGATTTTACAAGGAAACTAGTGCCAAGCGGACTAGAGATACTTTTGAGTCAGTACATTTTATTCTTTGGGTTTGGTTCAAATGTGGTCCAGAAGCCAACATTTCATACTCACCTTACTTTTAAGACTGGTTTTCATCTGAGTATATGATGGGACTGCTCAGGACTAGCTCTGCTATTACACTAGGGAGAATAAACTCAGCATTCACTTGCCACACTTTTGTATTTACGGTGCCCATAATTTTCTCGAGGATGGCAATATAGCTTCTTTCAAATGCTATTGTCTTATACTGGCAAAAGCTAGTTCATGTATTCCTATTGATTTGGGTGTGTCTCCCTAATAGATGAAAGCTTCTTGAGGGTATGAATAACATTCTTTTATTCTATGAATACCTAACCTATCATTGCCTGACATGGAGAAAAGAATTGGTGTCTATTAAATAAAATGTTTCTTAGTAGTATTAAGACTAAAACCAGGTAATGCAATCAAAGCTGTTGATACAAAGGCTGATTTTATTTCTCTTTTATTTCACCTTATTATTTTCTTAGTTTTTGTTTAGTTTGTATAATTTTATTTTTCTAAGGTGGTCTAATCAATTGTATTTTTTACTGAAATTAATTGAATACATTAAAATGTTCTAAACAGGTTTTTTTAAAGGTAGCTATAGCTCCCTAAATTTTAATACTCATGTATAGCCAGAATTTTACATAAATCATTTTTAATGATATTTAATAGACATTGTATTCTGAGTCCAGAAAAGATGGGCCATTCAGTATGTAGATGTTTATACCCAATACCAATATTTTTTAAATTAAATCTTTATTATTCAGATTATTACATTTGTTTCTGTTTTTTCCCCTCCATAGCTCACCTCCAACCCCTCCCTCTACCCTTACCTCCCAACCATTGACCTCATTCCTAGATGTATTAATTTTGTCCAGTCTATCCCTGTACACCCCTAACCCCTTTCCCCCTGAGAATTATCAGTCCACTCCCTTTCTGTGCTCCTGATTCTATTATATTCACCAGTTCATTCTGTTGATCAAATTTGTAATTCACTTAATTTTTAGTTTCGCTTGTTGATACGTTTTTGTTCATATTTTTTTATCTTTGACCTTTTCCTTCTTCCTCTTCTAAAAGAGGACCTTTCAGCATTTCATATAATACTGGTTTGGAGTTGATGAACTCCTTTAGCTTTTTCTTATCTTTGAAGCTCTTTATCTGCCCTTCAATTGTGAATGATAGCTTTGCTGGATAGATTATTCTTGGTTGTAGGTTCTTGCTATTCATCACGTTGAATATTTCTTGCCACTCCCTTCTGGCCTGCATCATTTTTGTTGAAAAATCAGCTGACAGTCGTATGGGTGCTCCCTTGTAGGTAATTACCTGTTTTTCTCTTGCTGCTTTTAGTATTCTCTCTTTTTCATTTGCTCTTGGTATTTTAATGATGATGTGTCTTGGTGTAATCCTCTTTGGATTCCTTTTATATGGGGTTCTGTGTGCTTCCTGATTTGTAAGCCTATTTCTTTTAACAGATGTGGGAAATTTTCAGTCATGATTTCTGTATTTTTTAAAAATTTTTATACATATCTCCCCATTGTTCCCCTCCATCCCAGGCATACCCCAACCCCCCAGTGTCTATGTTCATTGGTTATGCTTCTATGCATGCATACAATTGCTTTGATTGATCTCTTATCTACCTCACCTAATTTTAATCTTCCTGCTGTAATTTCACAGTCTGTTTGAAGCTTTACTGCCTTTGTATCTATCCTTTTGTTCATCAGTTTATAATGTTCTTTATAATCCACAAATGAGTGAGATCATGTGATGCTTCTCCTTCATTGAATTGGCTAATTTCACTAAGCATAAGGCTCTCCAGTTCCAACCAGGTTGCTGCAAATGGTTAGAATTTCTTCTTTTTAATGGCAGCATAGAATTCCATTGTGTAGATGTACCACAGTTTCCTGATCCACTCATCTACTGATGGGCACCTAGGCTGTTTCCAAATTGTAGCTATTGTAAATTGTACTATTATGAACATAGGGGTGCATAAATCCTTTCTGATTGGTGTTTGTGATTTTTTAGGATAAATTCCTAAGAGTGGGATTACAAAATCAAATGGGAGACCTATTTTTAATTTTCTGAGGAAACTCCATACTGTTCTCCACAGTGGCTGCACTAGTCTGCATTCCCACCAACAGTGCACAAGGGTTTCTTTTTCTCTGCATCCTCGCCAACACTTGTTGTCTGTTGATTTGTTGATGATTGCTATTCTGGCCAGTGTGAGATGGTATTGCATTGTCGTTTTGATTTGCATATCTTGGATGATTAGTGACTTTGAACATGTTTCCATGTGTCTCTTGGCCTTCCCTCTGTCGTCTTTCAAAAAGGTTCTATTTAGGTCCGTTGCCCATTTTTTTATTGGATCGTTTATCTTCCTTGTATTAAGTTGTATAAGTTGGCTGTAGATTTTGGAGATTAAACCTTTATCAGTGATATCATTTGCAAATATGTTCTCCCATACATTGATCTTTCTTGTTGTTTTGTTGATGGTTTCTTTTGCTGTGCAAAAGCTTTTTATTTTGATGTAGGCCCATTTGTTTATTTTTTCTTTAGCTTCCATTGCCTTTGGAGCAGTATCAGTGAAGAAGTTCTTTCGGCATATATCTGAGATTGTGCTGTCTGTGGACTCCTCTAGTATTTTTATGGTGTCCCTTCTAATATTTAAGTCCTGTATCCATTTTGAGTTTATTTTTTTATTTGGAGTAAGTTGGTGGTCCAGTTTCATTTTTTTTGCATGTACCTGTCCAATTTTCCCAACACCATTTATTGGAGAGGCTATCTTGGCTCCATTGAGTGTTCATGCCTTCTTTGTCAAATATTAGTTGAGCATAGTGGTTTGGGTGGATATCTGGGTTCTCTATTCTATTCCATTGGTCTATATGTCTGTTCCTGTTCCAGTACCAGGCTGTTTTGAGAACAGTTGCTTTGTAATATAGCTTGAAATCTGCTATTGAGATCCCATCTACTTTATTCTTCTTTCTCAGAATTGCTGTAGCTATTCATGGTCTTTTTTTGTTCCAGATAAATCTATGAAGAATTCTTTTTAGGTCTGTGAAATATGTCGTTGGCATTTTAATGGGGAGTGCATTGAATCTATAGATTGCTTTGGGTAGTACGGACATTTTAATGATGTTGATTTTCCCAATCCATGAGCATGGTATGCTCTTTCATCTTTTAAATTCTTCCTCTATCTCTTTTTTCAGTGTCCTGTACTTTTCTACATATAGGTCTTTTATCTTTTAGTTAGGTTTATTCCTAGGTATGTTAATTTTTTTGGTGCGATGGTAAATGGGATTGCTTTTTGAGTCTCTCTTTCTATAATTTCACTATTATTGTATAGAAATGCCACAGACTTCTTAGCATTAATTTTGTATCCTGCTACATAGCCAAATTCATTAATTAAGTCAATTAGTTTTGGAATGGAGTCCTTTGGGTTTTTTATGTACAATATCATGATATCTGCAAATAAGGACAGCTTTACTTCTTGTCCAATTTGGATGCCTTTTATTTTTCTTCTTGTGTAATTGCAATGGTTAATACTTCCAGTACTATGTCCAACAGGAGAGGTGAGAGTGGGCATCCCTGTCTGTTCCTGTTCTAAGGGGAAATGGTTTTAGTTTTTGTCCATTGAGTATGAGGTTAGCTGTGGGCTAATCATATATGGCTTTTATGATGTTGAGGTATGATCCTTCTATTCCCACTTTGCTGAGAGTTTTTATCAAGAAAGGGTGTTGGATTTAGTCAAATGCTTTATCTGCATCAATTGATATGACTATGTGATTTTTATCTCTCAATTTGTTTATGTGATGTATCACGTTTATTGATTTGCAGATATTGTACCATCCCTGCATTCCTGGGATAAATCCTACTTGGTCATGGTGTATGATCTTTCTGATGTACTGCTGGATCCGATTTGCTAGAATTTTGTTGAGGATTTTTGCATCTATGTTCATGAGAGATATTGTTCTATAATTCCCTTTCATTGTGTTGTCTTTATCTGCTTTTGGTATTAGGGTGATGCTGGCTTCATAGAAGGTGTTTGGAAGTGTTCCTTCTTCTTGAATGTTTTTGAATAGTCTGAGGAGGATAGGTTTTAATTCTTCCTTGAATGTTTGGTAAAACTCTCCTGTGTAGTGATCTGGCCCCGGGCTTTTATTTCCTGGAAGCTTTTTGATTACTTCTTCAATTTCTTCCATAGTTATTGGACCATTGAGATGTTTGGCTTCCTCCTCATTGAGTTTTGGGAGGTTATATTTTTCTAGGAAAATGTCTATTCCTTGCAGGTTGTCCAGTTTGTTGGAATAGAGTTGTTCATAGTATTTTTTAACAATCCTTTGTATTTCTCCTCTTTCATTTCTCATTTTGTTTATTTGGGTTTTCTCTCTTTGCTTCTAGAGGTCCATCAATCTTGTTTATCCTTTCAAAGAACCAACACTTTGTTTTGTTGATCTTTTGAATTGTTTCTTTGGTCTCCAAGTTGTTTATCTCCACTCTGATCCTCACTATTTCCTTCCGAGTACACTGGACTTTTCTTGTTGCTCTCTTTCTAGCTCTTTGAGTTGTAGTGTTAGGTAATTTATTACTATTGTTTATTGTTTTTTTGCAGTATACTTGTAGAGCTATTAAATTTCCTCTCAAGACTGCTTTCACTGTGTCCCATAAATTTTGTATTGTTGTGCTGTCATTGTCATTTGTTGCTATATTTTTTTATTTCTTCCCTGATCTCTCTGGTTGCCCAGTCATTGTTTAATAGCATCCTGTTTTGTCTCCATGCATTTGATTTCTTTCTATTGTTTTTATTATAGTTGATTTCCAGTTTTATGCCACTGTAGTCTGAGAAAATGCTTGATGTGATTTCTATCTTCTTGAATTTAACGAAACTTTTCTTATGACCCAACATGTGATCTATCTTTGAAAATGACCCATGTGCACTGGAGAAGAATGTATATTCTGTGGCTTTGGGGCGAAATGTTCTGAAGATGTCAATTAATTCCATCTGGTCTAGTGAGTCATTTAGGATTGAAGTTTCTTTACTGATTTTTTGTTTAGAGGATTTGCCCAATGGTGACAGTGGGGTATTAAAGCCTCCTAATATGATTGTATTAATGTCTATCTCTCCCTTAATACACTCTAGGAGGTTTTTTATGTATTTTGGTGCTCCTATATTGGGTGCATATATGTTTACCAGAGTTATTTCTTCTTGTTGGATTGTTCCCTTTAGTATTATGAAGTGGCCTTCATTATCTCTTATTATGTCCTTCACTTTGACTTCTAATTTGTCAGATATAAATATTGCAACCCCAGCTTTTTTTTCATTCCCATTTGCCTGAAATACCATGTTCCATCACTTCACCCTCAATCTGTGTGCATCTCTTTTCCTGGGGTGGGTTTCTTGAAGACAGCATATATATGGATCATGTTTTCTTATCTGATCGGTTACCCTACATCTTTTGATTGGAGCATTTTATCCATTTACATTTAAAGTTATTATTGATAAGTACTTATCTGTTGCCATTTTTAGTCCTTACCCCCGAGCTCCTTTTTGCTTCCTCTTTCTTTTTATTACACCTGACCCTTTAACATTTCTTGCATTGTTGGATTGGTGGTAATATATTCCCTTAGTCCTTTTTTGTCTGTGAAGCTTTTGATTTCACCTTCAATTTTGATTGAGAGTCTTGCAGGGTACAGTATTCTTGGATTCAGACCCTTCCTTTGCATGACTTTGTATGGTTCATTCCATTCCCTTCTGGCCTGATGAGTGTCTGTTGAGAAGTCAGTGGAAGTTCCTTTGTAGGTAACTTTCTGTTTCTCTCTGGCTGCTTTTAGTATTCTTACTTTGTCGTCAGTATTTGCCAATTTAATTATAATGTGCCTTGGTATCGCATTGTTGCGGTTCATTTTCCTTGCAACTCTGGGAGCTTCTTGGATTTGTGTGGATTTTTTCTTTTCTATACTGGGTAAATTTTCTGTCATTATTTCTTCAAACATGTTCTCTAATCCTTGTCCAGTTTCCACTCTTTCTGGATCCCAAATTATACGGATGTTGTTTTTTTTTCATGTTATCCCAATGTTCCTTAGGCTCTCTTGCTTCTTAACCTTTTTTTCTAGAAGCTGCTGTACTTGGGTATTTTTTTCTACCGTGTCTTCTAGCTTTCTGTTACGGTCCTCTGCTTCTTCTAGTCTACTTTTGATGATTTCTTTCGAGTTCTTTATAGCAGTGATGTCATTGTTCATTACTTCTTGTTTATTCTGCACCTCATCTAGTTTCTTCGGGATTTCTTCTTGCTGCTTCTTCATCTCCTCTTGGGTCTTCTTCACTTCATCTTGGCTCTTCTTCACTTCTTCTTGGCTCTTACTCATATTGTCAAATTTGTCTTCCATTCTTTTCAACCACCTTATGATCGTTTCTCTGAACTCTTTCTCTGGCAGGCTTATTTCTGCTTCTATTTTGTTTACTTCCTTTTCTGGTGAAACCTGCCTTTCTGTCTTATGTGGGCTGTTTCTTTTTCTGCCCATGGTCTTTCTTCTCCAGGTGTCTGGTTATGTAGTTCTTTCCTTTCCGTGTAATCTGTGAATCTCTGATTCCGCCGCATGTCTATGCTGACTGGAGAACGGAGTTATGGGTCCCCGGATCCCCAGCTGCTCGATGGGTACACAGCCGCCGGCTTCAGATCGCTGCAGATATCTACCTTCCTCTGAAAGATGGCGCGGTCTCCGCATTCGCGCTGGTGGCTCAAGCGGACAAAAACCCGAGGCACTGGGGCTGCACGGCCGGGACAGCCCCATCCAGCAGTTCCCCGCCTTCTCCTGGAGGATAACTGACTTTTAACTTGCCACCAAACACTCCCAGTGTGACTCTCCACCGCTCTCTCTCTTTCTTCCCAGCGACAAAGCTTCAGACGCATCTGTCTACTCCGCCACCATTTTCTCTCTGACATTATTTCTTTAAATAGGTTTTCAGTATCTTGCTGTCTCTTCTTCTGCCACCCCCACAATTCTGATGTTGGTATGCTTGAAGCTGTCCAAGAGGCTCCTTACATTATCTTCACATTTTTTTGGATTATTTTCTCTTCTTGCTTTTCCAGTTGAGTGTTTTCTGCTTCTTTATATTTCAAATTTTTGACTTGATTCCTGCCTTCCTCTAATCTGCTGTTAGGTCTCTGTATAATATTTTTATTTCAGTCAGTGTATATTTAATTTCTAATTGGTCCTTTTCCATCTCTAGTTGGTTCTTTTTCATCTCCTCTTGGCTCTTGCTAATTTTATCCACTTTTCTAGGATATTCTTGAAAAACCTTATAACCATGGTTTTGAACTCTATATTCAATCATTGGTTTTCCTCCATTTCTTTTGTTTGAGATCCCTTCCCTTGTCTCGGCATTTTCACTATGCCGGGAGAACTTCTGTGTTGGATTCAGCCTTATGATACCAGACTTGCAAAACTGCAACAGCCTCTCTGTTGAGTTTAGGATGGGTGGAGTCTCAGAGATAAGGGACCGCCTTGACTTCCAGTCAGCCCCACCCTCCGTGGGCCCTGAGTCTCATGTGACTGGATAATCACTGGCGGGGACCCTGTGCATGCTCTCTCTCTTGCAGTGCCTCTAGTCTGCTGCCCTCTGAGACCATATGAGTCTGGGTACCCAGGGTTTCGTCTGAAACAGGGGTTAAGTGGAGGTACAAGTGATGCAGTTGGAAGGGTCTGTCTCCCGCCCACTTGTGAAAGCCGGCAGCACAACCAGCAGTTGGTCTTCTGTGGGCAGTGCCGTGCAGGCTACCAGACTTTTGATCTTTTGCCACTCTCCCAAATTTCCATGCACTTCTCCCTTTTCACAGTGCAAACTCACCCCATATGAGTTTCAGCTGAATCTGGGGTTTAGTGTTGTAGGATAAGGAGTTCAATGCCATTGAGAGTCTCCGTCTCCCTCCCTCCAAAGAAAGCCAGCCAGGCACTCCGGCACCCGCTCTCTCCATGCACAATCGTCGCCATACCTCAGCTTTTTGCAGCTCCTCTGGGTCTCTGTGAGCCCCTCTCTTTCCTTCCAGTTGTAGAATGACCACTCAGCCAGCTTTCCTGTGGTTCTGGATAATGTATTTTCTGTCTTTTAGTTGTAGTTTTGAAATTATTGTGCGAGGCAGCAGTGTAGGTGTTTCCCTATGCCGCCATCTTGGATTTTCTACAATACCAATATTTTAATGCCTTTAAAATAAATGAGGGCCAAATTTGGAGCAAAACATTTCTGTTTTTTTCTATAGTAGTTCAGCCTAAAATATATTGGCAATTTGCTAAATACATCTGGCATACAAAGGAGTGAAAAAAATATTTATGACATAACTGTAGAGAGTTATAAAATGATTGACTAATGACTGCTTGTTGTTACCTTAAAAAAATAACTTAGATAAAAATATACACTTACATTATTCCTAAATTTATATGCTATCTGAAAACCATTTTTCAGAATATAGGAGAGATTTATAATTTAAATAATAGGATGCAAATATTACTGTTATTTTTACTTACCACAAAATACAAGAATATTTTAATGACATTTAAAAAAAAAAGCATTTTCAAACTAACCTTCTTATAATCCTCTTTCATTATCTCGCATAAGCACAAGTCTATCCTCTGAGTTGGAAGGTGCTGTTTCCATGAAATGTGTTTTGAGCAAGTGAAGTCTGGTAGAAGGTAGATTTTAATTAACTCTGTATCCTATATATAGTCATAAAAAAAGGTTAGAAACTTAGAAAAATAAGTCATCAAATCTAAGTTCAAAGTGATGGTTACCAAAGAGAGTGAGTGGGTAGATGGATGAAAAGAGGAAGGAGAATAGAGTCAATATTGTTGTAGTAAGTTTACATGGTGACAGATGGTTATTAAAATTTGTGAGGTGATCACATTGTAAGGTATAAACATGTTGAAACATTCTATTTTACACCTGAAACTAATATCTATATCTATATCTATATAACTATATATATCTATCTATATATAGATAGATATATATAGATAGATATATATATATACCTATATATAGATAGATAGATAGATATATCTATATCTATATCTATCTATCTATCTATCTATCTATCTAAGCCTAAGCAACATGCCAATACCATGCTGTTTCGATTATTGTACCTCTGTACTGTAATTTGAAGTCAGGTACCATGATATCTCCAGCTGTGTTCTTTTTGTTTTGTTTTTTTTCCTGGCTTGGCTTTGGCTATTTCAGCAGTTCTATAATTTTAAAAATCTTAATTTCACCCTGAGAATTCATTCCCTTCACCCTTGTCCCCCCAAAGCATACAATTCTCGATTGTTTTCCAAAAATTCCAGAAAGAGATAAGTACATAAATAATCTTGAATACTTTAGCTTAATAACTACTAAGAGAAAAAAAACAGTAACAATAAAAATCTCAGTGAAAAGAGTGTTCAAATAGACAATAGTTCATGCACTTTTTCAGTCTTTAGAGGTTTGACTCTTCATCTGTGAGAATATTTCTCTCCCATTGCACAGAATTTTTAAAGTTAAACTTTTAAGTATATAATATCCAAGCCCTATAAATGTCTGTGATTGAGGTTTTAGACAGAATGAACGTATAATTAAAATTAGAACTAGAAATCACTTCAACACTAATAAACACCCATCCAGCTGAATATTTTGACATGGGTTTCCTGGTGGAGAATGTTATGTTCAATGCTGAATTCATTTCTTTCTTTAAATACACAAGCATTTCTCATTTATTTATGATGCTTCTAGTCAGCCAATTCTAAATAGGGACATTTTAATTACTGGTTTTTTTGCTCCCAGCATTCAAACAGTTGCCAAACCTGATTATTCCATTCACAGTATCTTGCCATTGACTTGACTCTTTCTCATTTCCACTGACATGATCCTATCTGAGTCTCTGAAGTCTTCATTAATGCTGTTCAGTGAACTTCTATGAAACATTAAATTCAACTATAAAAGTGAATTCTTCTTGAATGTAGAATTTTATAACACAACATTCAGTATGTAATGTTATTAACAAAAGCTAATTTTTTTACAACATGGGTTTGTTTACAAAGCTGGAAAGATTTGTACAATGCTGTTATGTTCAATGAGTTAAATATAATAACATAGTATTGTTGTTATATGAAATGAAATGTTTTAATCATCTTGGGTAGCTCTAACTTTTCTTTCTTTATAAATGGGTGTTTCCATTCTCAAAGAAAAAATATAAAAACAGTTGTTAGCTGAGTTTTAAAGTTTGGACTCAATATTCCAATATTATGTAAAATTTGACAAATATCTCTGTAAAAATCAGGAAAATTGAGTAATGATAATATCCAATTTATCAAGAACATATTACAGTTTAAATGTATATACTGTACATGAAAGAACATTGAAATACACAAAAAGAAAAATGAGTTGTGACAATAAAAAAAAACATAAATCGAGCTTACTACCCTGCCGTGCTGCTCTGTTTTGACTTCTCTGATACCATCAGGAGTTCTATCATTTTTTTATCCTTCCCTTCTCTTTTTGTCTTTTCTCCATTCCAGAACTTCTATATGTTCCAAAAATATATAGCATAGCTAATCCAATAATGCAAGGGATGTTGCACAAATAGTAGCTACCTTTTAAAAATGATGATGTCACATATGGATGGTTAATAAGCATGAAGCCAAAACCGGTTTGGCTCAGTGGATAGAGTGTCAGCCAGCAGACTGAAAGGTCCCGGGTTCAATTCCGATCAAGGGTATGTATCCTGGTTGTGAGCACATCACCAGTGGGGGGCATGTGGGAAGTGGCTGATTGATGTCTCTCTCTCGTCGATGTTTCTAACTCGCTATCCCTCTCCCTTCCTCTCTGTAAAAAAATCAATAAAAATATATTTAAAAAAATAAGCATATGAAAATATGCTCAACATAATATTATTATAGAACCAAAAATTACAATAACAATACTAATATACTATTATACACCTATTAAAATGGCTGAAATCCAAAATATTGACAGTGCTGGTGAGGATTTTAGTCAATAAGAACTCTCATTCATTGCTGCTGGGAATGCAAAATACTACAAATACACTGAAAGACAATATGTAGTTTCTTATAAAACTAAACATAAGTCTTACAATATGATCTATCAATTTTACAATATTTTTCTATTTATCCAAATGAGCTGAAAACTTATATGCACATAAATACCTGAACATAAATGTTTATAGCAACTTTATTCAGAATTACCAAAAATTGGAAGCAACCACCATGTCCTTCAATAAATGATTGATTGTGGTATATCAATGTAGTAGAATATTATTCAGTGAAGCAAAATTTGCTATTGCATGAAAAGACACAAAAGAACCTTACGTGAAGAAAGTATGCTTGAAAAGGCTTCATACTGTATGACTCCAACTATGTGACATTCTAGAAAAAGCAAAACTACATGCCTGGTTACCAGAGGCTGAGGGTGAGAGAATAGAAGTCACCCAGGGCATTTTTAGGGTAGTGAAATGAGTCTGTATATGATAATACCGAATACATTTGCACTTCTTATAGAACTGCATACAAGAAAAAGAGTGAGCCTTAAGGCAAACTATGGATTTTAGTTAATATTCATTCACCATTTATAACAAATATACCACACCAATGCAAAATTTTAATAATAAGGGAAATGATGAAAAGGGGGGTGAGGGAGAGAGAATATATGGGAATTTTCTGTACTTTCTGTTCAATTTTCTATAAACCTAAATCGCTCAAAGAAATAAAGTCTATTAATTTAAGCAATCATGAGATACTAGAGGCCTAATGCACAAGGATTCATACAAGAATGGGCCTTCCTTTCCCTGACTGCCGGCACCGCCTTCACCCCAGCCAGAGCCACCTTGTTGCTCTGGCCTGGAGCCACCTTTCTGCCTTCCCACACTACCCAGAGGCCCAGAGTAGTCAGGGGTGGGGGTGGAACACCTGTTTCATCGCACCATGGCGACAACGCAAGCATCCCACCCCTGCCTACTCAGTGCCTGCATATGCAAATTAACCCGCTATCTTTGAATGAGTTGATTTGTATACTCACTCCTGATTGACTGGTGGGTGTCATGAAGTTATGGTCAATTTGCATCTTATTCTTTTATTAGTGTAGATTTGATAATGTTGCTAATGATAATGACAGTTAATATGTAACATGATTCTATATTATGGGCTAAGAAACTTAAATATATATTATTCTCCTATTATAGATGCTACGAATGTTTCCAATGGCCATAAACTAGTAGTTGGGAAAGCCTGGGCTTAAACCATATCTGTTTTTATCTAAACTCTGTATACTTTTAATCCTATAAAAGCCTATCACACTTATTGATAGAATTTCTTTTTTCACTGACCTTTTAAAATCAATATCCCCTTCCCTTAATAACTAACATACACATGATATTAGACTAATAGCACCTAAAGCAAACTCTATCTTTTATCTCTCATTTCCCACATCTGGGCAACCATCAAAATAAAACCTTCAGGCTAACAGCTGTTTTTAACTGTAATTTATTTTCTAGAATTCTTGTTTTCTTTTTGCTTTTATCCTTTGTACATTTCTTTTTATTATAACTGCTCAAATATAGATAGGTAATAGGTATTGATATAGGTATTACATTATTATTATTGATATACACAAAGCTACAAAGTCACCCAGTCTATTGTATTTTAAAAGCAAATATACAAAGAACTAAAAACACCTGTGTTTTTATCAGTTATGATAGCTGAAATAATATTTAAATAGTAATATGGAATAATTACTCTGCCTAAACATAATGAGATAGTCACATTTAATACAAGAAAATGAGGCTCACAGAATTCAATTCATAATATGTATAAATATGGAAGTTGGGAATTAAACTCAATCTGTATAACTTCAAATCTCATTCTATTTCTGCTATACTTAATAATTCACCAATTAAAAGGCCATTAATAAGGTACAATAAATCTGATCAACTTACAGATTATGTGAATCTAGAATCATTTGATTTAACAAGCATTTATTGAGTCCCTTCAGTAGGCCAGGTGCTATGTAAGATAAAAATATAATAAATGCAGTTTCTGATCTCCAGGTGCTCACACTCTATCTAGCAGGAGTGAACCCATGACTGGAATCTACAAGATTGCTCTTACCTGGCACTGGGTCTGGGTCTGCAGGATGATTCAGGGCATGTTTCCTTGGCATCCTGCTGGTCATACCAAGTAAATGTCCATGCAAAAAAACAGCCAAACCTGTAGAGAATTTTTATAATAGTTCATTTAAGCCAAACTGACAACAATTGCCTGGGAAAAAAATTGTAAAATTTCAAGTGTTTCAGAGAATGACAGTTTGCAGTTTCTTTTATGTATTTGCAATTAAGAGGGAATTTAAGGAAGATTACTTGAAGGTGGGAGAGAGCAAAGGGGAGATTGGATTACAGGATAATTAAAGATTTTGGCTTTCGTGGGGGTAATTAAGCCTTCAAGGGGTATTACTCCTCACATTTTAAGGTGTATTATCCTAGATGCACAAGAACAATGGATAGGGCTTGCTTAAAAGCCTTTCAGTAAAGAAGTTTCATGTCTGGGACCTGACAATCCACCAAGATCTGTCCAATTGGGAACAGAGGATTGGATCTCTGAGATAATCCTTTCTGAAGAGCTCCCTCTTATCCACACAAGCAAATGGAAGCACAAAAGTTTTGTGGCTATGAAACCCATTTCTTTAAGTGCAAGGAGTGTGTACATAGTAGTGTGTGTTTGAAAGAAGCAAAATATGGGCTATGTAGCTATGCTATTAGGACAAATAGAAGGTGACATCAGAGCTTGGAGCTGATAAATGATAATTTTTCACTTTAAAAAAAGAAAAATTAGCATTTCTCTTCTTAAATTGATACAGTTCATCTTCTGACACTAAGCAATTATAAACTAGACTAAAAAATACAAAGCAACTCTTTTATCTTTCTTTCTTTCTTTTTTCCCCTGGTTTTGGATAGCAACCGACCCAAGGCTTTGATCCCTAGATGGAAGGAAAGGTAAAAAATTGAGCCCTGCATTTAAACAGACTGTCTCTCTGAGGGTGGTTTTAAAGATTCAGTTCTGAGCAATAAGATCCAGATAGTATCATTTATGCAGGGTAAAAATGTCAAGCTGTCATCATGTAGGACCTAAACACAACTTTTATTTTTGTGCGTGGGCAAGAGGTGATAGGCTGAAGAAAAACAAGCTTCAGTGTATTTGGTTGATTACTGCTAACTGTACCAGTTAATAATGCAGATTTTTTTCAATAGATGGAGTTACACATATATATGTTGATATAAATGTGATTTGATATGTATGCTATTTTGTTGTATTAACAAGCTTCAAAACTTCATATGCCAAATTTTCTGAAGGTGTTCATATCAGAGATATTTTTATGCTTAAAAATGTCAAATTTCATGTCAAAAAAAGAGCATTTGCAGAAAGTTATAATTCATTACTTTATTTTGAAGAAAAGTGGTGCTAAATATTTTAGGAAGCTTATGGTGAACATGCTCCATCTCAAGATACTTGTGAATGCTGGTTTAAATGCTTTAAAAGTGATGATTTTGATGTGAAAGACTAAGAATGTAAAGATCAACTGAAAAAGTTTGCATACCAAATATTACAAGCATTATTGGATGAAGACGCCTGTCAAACTCAAAACCAACTTTCAGAAAGATTAATCTTTGCTCAGTAAATAATTTCTGATTGTTTACAAATAATGGGAAAGATTCTAAAGGGAGGAAAATGGGTGCCACAAAAACTGAATGAAAGACAAATGGAAAACCAAAGTCATCAGTAAAATATTGATTCAAAGGCATAAAAGTCTTTTTTGCATCGAATTGTGACTGACGATGTAAAGTGGATTTATTTTGAAAATCCCAAATGCACAAAATCATGGGTTGGTCCACTTAGCCATCAACAATGACTATAAGGCCAAGTCGCTTCAGAAAGAAGACAATGCTCTGTGTTTGGTGAGATCAGGAAGGTGTGGTGTATTGTGAGCTTCTAAAGCAGGTGAAACCATTAATGCTTACCTCTACTGACAACAATTAATTTGAACCACGCTTTGATCATGAAATGACCTGAATGTGCCAGAAAACATGGCAAAGTAATTTTGCTTCATGATGATGTACCATCACACACTTCAAAACCAGTTAAAGACACATTAAAAGATCTTGCCTTGGGAAGTATGAATGTACCCGCCATATTTACCAGAGCTTGCTACTTTAGATTACCACTTGTTCTGATTGATGGCACACATACTTTCTGAGCAGAACTTCAAAACCTACAAAGAAGTGGAAAAATGGGTCTCTGAATGGTTTGCTTCAAAACAAGAAAAGTTCTATTGGGACAGTATCCACAATTACCTGAAAGATGGAGTAAATGGGCAGCTAGTGATGGACATTACTTTGAATAAAGTATTTTTGATTGTTTCTCTTGAAATTATCATGTTTTCTTTGATCACAAAATCCGCTTTATTAACCAGTATACCTAGTAAGCTGTTCTTGTGCAAAAAGGCACCATGGGAAGCATAGAAGCAATTTCAGAAGCCACAGAGGAATGAAAAGATGCTAGAATGTAAGAGTGGCAAAAATGGGGAGTCCTGTCTTACAGTAGAGACACAAAGACTATATCTTCAGAGTTAGGACCAGACTCTAGGAATAAGGCAAAACTGATACTGACTCCCCTTTATGAAGCCAAAATGCAAGTTTTGACATGACCAAAGTGACTTTTCAGGAATTTAACAATCTGTTAGGATAGAAGATATTTTAGAGGAAAATAACATAATCCATATTCTTTAAAATCAACAATCCTATCTAATAAAATAGTGATATGCAAATTGACAGTACCTGTGCTACACCACCAGCCATGCCCACCAGCCAATAAGGAGTAAATATGCAAATTAACCCCAACCAAGATGGCTGGTTTCCCCAGCAACAAAGAAAGTCAAGCTTTCACAGCCCTGGCCTGCCTTGGAAACTCCACTTAAGGCTACAAAGTTTCAAATATAGAAGATAAATAAATCCCAACAAAAATGGCTGCAGCCATGGAATGAGCAGAAGGCTTGGCTCTACTCCAGGCTACAAAATTTTAATTGTAGAAAATAAATCCCAGATACTAGGGCTTCTGCCTGGGTCACTGCGAGTCATACCACCACAAGCCCCTCACCCAGGCTACCCCACACCCCAAAGGAACACCCACCTTGATCTGGGACAAATTCAGGGCAAACCAGCTGGCCCCCACACATACACCGGGCTTGTATCCTATCTAATAAAAGAGTAATATGCAGATTGAGCATCATTCCAACACAAGATGGCTGCCTCCATGTGGTTAAATATCCTGCCCCCATGTGGACACAAGATGGCCACCACAAGATGGCTTGCAAAGGAGGGAAGTTGGGGGCAATCAAGACTGCATGGGAGGGCAGTTAGGGATGACCAGGCCAGCAGAGGAGGGAAGTTGGGGGCAACCAGGCCTGCAGGAGAGGGCAGGCAGTTAGGGCAAACAGGCTGGAGGGGAGCAGTTAGTCATCAGTCAGGCTGGCAGGGGAGTCGTTCGGCGGTGATCACGCTGGCAGATAAAGCAGTTAGGGGCAATCAGGAAGGCAAGCAAGTGAGCAGTTGGGAGCCAATAGTCCTGGATTGTGAGAGGGATCTAATATTAGAGAGAGTGCAGGCTGGGCTGAGGGACATCCCGTAACCCCCTGTGCATGAATTTCATGCACCAGGCCTCTAGTATCTTGTAAAATTTATGGCAAAGAGTAAAAGTAACCAATACTTAAAAATGTTTTTAATTGCTCCCAGGTTAAATGGCATATCAAAGAAATATATACATCAATAATCTGAAACACTAAAGGATTCATTTGATAAAATATAAAGGTTCTTTACACTTACAACTACAAAAACAGAGAAATTGCAGAAGATCTAAGTAAATGGAGTAATGCACAATGTTCATTAAACATAACAATATTAATAAAATGTTAATTCTCTCCAAATAAACCCATAGGTTCAATAAAATCTCAGCAACTTTTGAACAAGTTGATGAGCTGATGCTAAAATTCATATGGGTATGCAAAGAAAAAAAGAAAAATTTTGAAAAAGAAAAGGAAGAAATGACTCTACCTTATTTCAAGACATATAGAGTAATCAAATGGTGTGCTATTGGAGTAAAGATAAATATGCAGATCAAAAGAACAAAGTAAAGAACTTAGAAATACACACTCAATGATCAATTCATTTTTGCCCCCCAAAATGCTAAGGCAATTCAATGGGATAAATTATAATTTTTAAAAATGATGCTGGTTAAAGAGAAATGAATCTCAACTCTTACCTGACATCATCTGTGATAATAAAAGCATAATATGCGAATTAAATCAGACATCCTTCCAGATCAGACATACCTCTGGATGACCTTCCGGATGAAGCTGGGGCTGTGAGGGCCAAGGAAACCACCACAGGGGGCTGGGCCAAGGCAGAAGAGGTGGCTGCCACAGCAAGAGCCAAGGCCCTTGTAGGAATTTCATGCATGGGGCATTTAGTATATAATAATTAATTAAACATTATATAACTAAATGTAAAAGCTAAACCCTATGACATTTATAAAAGATGTTATAGGTGAAACTAAGTAACTGTTTGCTTGGAAAAATTCTCAGATACAAAATAAAACAAATCAATAAATTGGACTTCATCAAATTAAAACTTTGCTTTTTAAACAACACTGTAAATATATATATAAGATTAATAAGCTAAGTATCTGTCCGATTGGTTGCTATAATGCCTACTGACCACCAGGAGGCAGACGCTCAATGCAGAAGCTGCTGAACTGCAGTGACTTGGCAGCTGCGGTTCTCTAGTGACACACTCTGAAACCAGAAAGGAGGGAACCCGATTCCTCATGATTCCACCTTTGGCCGTGGGTTATATTGTTGCTGGGGCACTGTAGGCCCTGAATCTAGTTTACTGCACACTTGTGTTTGCATTCCACCTCTTGTATGTAAACAACTTTGCAGAGTGCCTTCTTGCACTCTGGGACCCTTCAGTGATATCAGAAAGCTGGGTTCAACCCGTAGGCCAGGCTGAGGGACCCACCTGCCAGGGGGACCCTAATCACTCTACAGATGTCCTTCGAGCCATGGCACCACCCCAGGTATGGCCAGGCAGGAAGAAACTACAAGACATGTAGTTTGGAGATTGGCTACAAGACATGTCCAGCCTGTCTTGCCAAGTCCCACCCCACTGGCCACCTTCTAATTAATTTATTTTCAATGTGCACAAATTGGTGCACTGGGTCACTAGTATGATTATAACAATATATTTATATTTCATACCCTATCTAATAAAAGAGTAATATGCAAATTGAGCATATCTCCACTACACCCACAAGACATGCCCACCAGCCAATCAGACTAAGTATTCAAATTAACCCAACCAATATGGCTACAGCCACAGAGAGAGCAGGAGGGAGGCTTGGGTTGCCTCTGGCAATGGAAGAAACTAAGTTTTCCACATACCCTGGCCAACCCAGGCCTTTGCTTAAGGCAACAAAGTTTCAATGGCTGTGTGAGCAGAAGGCTTGACTGTGCTCCAGGCTACAAAGGTTCAACTGTTAAAGATAAATAAATCCCAGATACCAGGGCCTCCACTTGGGTCGCTGGGGGGCCTAGCTGGCCTGCAAACCACCATAGGCCCCTCACCCAGGCCACCCTGCACCCCAAGAGAACAACCACCCTGATCCAGGACACCCTTCAGGGCAAACCAGCTAGCCCCTACCCATGCACCAAGCCTCCATCCTAACTAATAAAAGAGTAATATGTAGATGATCATCACTCCCAACATACTAGATGACTGCCTTGATATGGTCAAAAGATCCTGCCTCATGTGGACACAAGATGGTCACCAAAAGATGGACAGCAGAGGAGGGCAGTTGGCAGGGACTAGGCCTGCAAGGGAGGGCACTTGGAGGTGATCAAGCCTGCAGGGGAGGGCAGTTAGGGGTGACCAAGCCTGCAGGGGAAGGCAGTTAGGGGTGACCAGGCCCATAGGGGAGGGCAATTAAGGGCAAACAGGCTGGAAGGGGAGCAGTTGGGAGACAGCAGTCCTGGATTTTGAGAAGGATACCCAACTGCCCGTTTAAATGATCATTCAGATATCCTTCAAGGGGTCCCAGAAGGAGAGGGAGAAGGCTGGGCTGAAGCATACGCTACCTCTTTTCTCCCCTCCCACCCCCGTGCACAAATTTCATGTACCAGGCCTCTAGTAATATAATAAAAGGACAGGCCACAGACTAGTAGCAAGTATTTACAAAACATATATCTAGGGGAAAAAATAAATCTATCCAAAGTCTATAAAGAACTCTTACAATTCAATATGAAGAAGCATAGAAACATTTTTAAAAATATATATATTTCATTGATTTTTTACAGAGAGGAAGGAAGAGGTATAGAGAGTTAGAAGCATTGATGACAGAGAAACATGGATCAGCTGCCTCCTGCACACCTCAACTGGGGATGTACCAGCAACCAAGGTACATCCCCTTAACTGGAATCAAACCCGGAACCCTTCACTCTGAAGGCTGATGGTCCATCCACTGAGCCAAACCGGTCAGGGCAGAACAAATTTTTAAAAGCAGACAAGGACTAGAGTGAAGATTTTACTAAAGAAGGTATGTGGATAAAACATAATCATATGAAAAATTATAAATACCATTCATCATTACAGAAATAAAATTTAAAGCCACAACGATATCAAATCACACTCAGAAGAACATGTAATATTGAAATAAAAAGACAGAGCATACTAAGTGTTGGTGAGAATGTGGATCAAATGGAACTTTCTTATTTTGTTATTTTGAATGTAACATATAAAGATATTTTTAAAAACACTTTTGTAGTTTTCTTTTAAAGTATAAAGCTACCACATATCCCTTTCATTGTCCTCCTAGATACTTACACAAATAAATGTATTTTGTACAATACTTATAACAGCTAGTTATACTAGGTATAACTTGGAAACAACTAAAATATCCATCAAAATCAAATGTGTAAACTCTCAGTGATATATTCATACAATGCAGTATTATCCATCTCTACAAAAGAATAAAGTCTGTTATACACAACATAACTGAATTTCAAAGTAATTATTCTAATAGAGATAGACAAAAAGTATAAACTACATGGCTTCATTTATATAATATTCTACATAATTTAAACAAATTTATAATGACAGAAAGCAGCTCAGTAGTTGCATGGAGCAAGAGGAATAGGTAAAAAGGAGAAAAAGAAAAAGAATAAAAAGGACAGAAAAAAATTTTTTGTGGTGTGTCCATTTTATGAGTGTTTTGATCATTTCAGAAATCATATATAGATTAAAAATTATCAAATGTTTTATTTTTAATATGTGAACTTTATTATATGTTGATTATATTATACTACTATAGGCCTAGTGCATGTAATCATGCACCGATGGGGTCCCTCAGCCTAGCCTGCACCTTCTCCCAATCCAGGATCCTGCAGGGTTTGTCGTACTGCAGGTTTCGTCTGATCCTCACAGGCCACGGCATCCCCGAGGGATATAGTAGTGTGTGAAATGGTAGGACGCCTGCTGTGGAGGTGGAAGAGGCTTGCACTGCCACGAGTAGCTTGAGCTGCCACAGCTGTGCTTACAGTCATGAGTCTAGTGTCTGGTGCCCATTGATCAGCAGGGCAGCACTCCTGCTGTGGAAATGCACTGACCACCAGGGAGTAGTTTCTGCATTGAGCACCTGCCTCCCTGGTGATCAGTGTGTACCAGAGCAACTGGTTGACCTATCATTCAGTCACTTAAGCATACACACAAACATACTAAGTCTGTCAAAAATAGTCTGTTTGGTTTCACTGTGGAGAACGGATGGAAGGTGGAAAGAATGGAAGAAAGGGGAGAAGTTAGCAATCTTCTCAATTCTCCTAGGAAATTATTGATTGTAGAAGTATATACAGATTTTATAATTATTTGGAGGTAAATTATGTAACCCTCAAAGCTACATTGGATACAGTGGGTTAAGGAGAGGGAGAGAGGATCAAAGTGTGACTCAGGTTTTCATCTTGTTCAAATGGAAGAATGGAGATATTTTTCTATGCTATAGGGAAATCTGGTCTCAGTTTAGATCCACCATATATTTAAATACCATTCTTCCTACATTTTCCCTTGTATAAATAGCAAAATGGTTAGAAAAACACAAGTCAAACAAACAAAAGTGTAGTAGACCCATAACTATAATCAATATACTGTCCTACTCTTTTTCTGGTAGTGTGCATTTAAATATAGGAAATCTTCAATTTCACATAAGATAAAGCTTTAATGCAATATTTATGGAGTAAGGAACTCTGTGAATTCAGTTTATAAGGAAAGCTTACTCTCCTTAAGCCATCTATAATCTTATAGTAATCATACGGATATATTCTTAACAAAATACCATATTTTGTGGAATTTTTTTAATCCTCACCTAATGTCTTTATTGATTTCAAAGAGAGAAAGGAAAAGAAAAAGAGGGAGAGGGAGAAATATAAATTGGTTACCTCCCTTAAACTCCCCTACAGGGTATTGAACCAGCAATCTAGATATTTGCCATGATCAGAATCAAACCTTCTACCTTTCGATGTATAGGATGATGCTCCAACTAAGCCACCCAGCCAAGGCTTTGTGGAATATTTTATGCAATTTTGAAATACCATAGTTCATATTATTGCATAACAACTCTGAATATATTTATGTTTTGCTTCTCTACTTTATTTTTTTCCTTTTTTTATTCTGTTACATGTATACATGTCTTCCCATTGCCCCGCTCCCAAGCATACCTCAATCCGCCAGTGTCTTGCGTTCATTGGTTATGCTTATATGCTTGAATACAAGTCCCTTGGTTGATCTCTTATCTACCCCACCTCTCCTTGACCTTCCTGCTGTAATTTGACAGTCTGTTTGATGTTTTACTGACTCTGTATATATCCTTTTGTTCATCAGTTTATAATGTTCTTTATTATGCCCAAATGAGTGAGATCATATGGTGTTTCTCCTTCATTGACTGGCTTATTTCACTTAGCATAAGGCTCTCCAGTTCCATCCAGGTTGCTGCGAATGGTAAGAATTCCTTCTTTTTAAATGGCATCATAGAATTCCATTGTGTAGATGTACCATAGTTTTCTGATCCACTCATCTGCTGACGGGCACTTAGGCTGCTTCCAAATTGTAGCTATTGTAAATTGTGCTGCTATGAACATAGGGGTGCATAAATCTTTTCAGATTAGTGTTTCTACTTTCTTAAGATATATTCCTAACAGTGGGATTGCTGGGTCAAGTGGGAGAACCATTTTTAGTTTTTAAGGAAACTCCATACTGTTCTCCACAGTGGCTGCACCAGTCTGCATTCCCACCAACAGTGCACAAGGGTTCCTTTTTCTCCGCATTCTCGCCAACACTTGTTTGTTGATTTGTTGATGATTGCCATTCTGACAGGTGTGAGATGGCATCACATTGTCGTTTTGATTTGCATCTCTCTGATAATTAGTGACTTTGGACATGTTTTCATGTGTCTCTTGGCCTTCCTTCTGTCGACTTTCGAAAAGGTTCAATTTAGGTCCGTTGCCAATTTTTTATTGGATCATTTATCTTCCTTTTATTAAGTTGTATAAATTGGCTGTAGATGTTGGAGATTAAACCTTTATCAGTGATAACATTTGCAAATATGTTCTCCCATACAGTGGTCTTTCTTCTTGTTTTGTTGATGGTTTCTTTTGCTGTGAAAAAGGTTTTTATTTTGATGTAGTCCCATTTGTTCATTTTCTTTTTAGCTTCCATTGCCATTGGAGCAGTATCAGTGAAGAAGTTCTTTCGGCATATATCTGAGATTGTGCTGCCTGTGGATTCCTCTAGTATTTTTATGGTTTCCCATCAAATATTTAAGTCCTGTATCCATTTTGAGTTTATTTTTGTATTTGGTGTAAGTTGGTGGCCCAGTTTCATTTTTTTGCATGTATCTGTCCAATTTTCCCAACATCACTTATTGAGGAGGCTGTCTTGGCTCCATTGTATGTTCATGCCTCCTTTGTCAAATATTAATTGAGCATAGTGCTTTTGGGTGGATATCTGGATTCTCTATTCTAGTCCATTGGTCTATATGTCTATTCTTGTGACAGTACCAGGCTGTTTTGAGAACAGTTGCTTTGTAATATAGCTTGAAATCTGGTATTGAGATTCCACCTACTTTATTCTTCTTTCTCAGGATTGCTGTGGCTATTCGCAGTCTTTTTTTTTGTTCCAGATGAATCTTTGAAGAGTTCTGTCTAGGTCTGTGAAATATGTCATTGGTATTTTAATGTGTAGTGCATTGAATCTATAGATTGCTTTGGGTAGTATGGACATTTTAGTGATGTTGATTCTCCCAATCCATGAGCATGGTATGCTCTTCCATCTGTTTATGTCTTCCTCTCTTTTTTCAGTGTCCTGTAGTTTTCTACATATAGGTCTTTTACCTCCTTAGTTGAGTGGATTAAAACTGTGGTATATGTACACAATAGTACACTATGCTGCTGTAAAAAAGAAGGAATTCTTACCATTTGCAACAGCATGGATGGAACTGGAGAACATTATGCTAAGTGAAATGTCCGTTGGAAAAAGATAAATATCACATGATCTCACTCATTTGTGGAATATAATGATCATAAACTGATGAATAAAAATAGATACAGAGACAAGTAATCTTTAAACAGACTCTCAAGCTTCAGCAGGAAGGCACGGGAGAGTTGGAGAGTGGGGGTAAGTGATCAACCAAAGGACTTGTATGCTAGCATACAAGCATAAACAATGGACACAGACTCTAGGAGGATGAGGACATGTGCTGGGGATGGCAGAGACGGGGAGAGGGGCATTGGGGAGAAAAGGAGAAATATGTACTACTATTTGTAATACTTAAAATAAAAAAAGGTTAATTTCTCTTCTACACCAACAACAGAGGCTGTGTGCCTTCAGGAGGGAATGCAATGAAAAAAGAAACTGTCACCCATTGCAGATATTTTTAAGTCAATAAAATATAGATATGTTGTCATTAATAGCAAACACAAAAGACCTACAGCCTTCCATACAATTATGTTGCTGAAGAAATTAGATATGATAAAAAAAACATTTTTATGAATGGTACAATGTAGTATGAGTTATGGTGAGACAGATATACATAAATAGGTGTAGGAAAAGATGTAGTTTAAAAGCATAGATTTTATGCTTTTAAATTATCTTGATTTTAAAAAAATATAAAAACACAATGACAAAATACTCATGCATTGGTTAGCATAACAATGAATCCAGATTTAGTATTCACTGTAATAAGCTTTATAGGGAGTGACACAAATAGAGCACTTTGGAAAAAAAAAAGCCAGCAATTGAAAAGGAAAAGCAACCTTGGCCAGAGGCTCAGTTCCTAGGAGCATTGACCCATACATCAAAAGGTCACAGACAAGTTCAATTCCAGGTCAGGGAACATACATAGATTGCGAGTTTGATCGCCGGTTGGGGTGCATTTGGGAAGCAATCTATCCAGGTTTCTCTCTCACATCAATGTTCTTCTCACTAATATCAATAAAAACATATCCTTCATGAGGTTTAAAAATAAATAAGAAAAGGAAGAACAAAGGATGGTGTAATATAGAATCTTTACATCCTTACTTTATTTCTTTGTTAAAAAAGATGCATTATCTCATAGCTCCTGTGAGCCCACTAAAATCATTGTGACCATTTAATTTTATAAAATTCCCCATAACTTCTATATAACCCAGGAGAGGATAGTGAAATTAAACTACCTAAAAATCCACAGTCTTGGGAGATTTATACTGAGAAAGTTGCAAATGTTCGTTGAAAACTCAAGTCCCAAGTCTCACCTAAAGGGTACCTGTGTAGTTGGGTATATTAGAATTAGATTTAAGATCTCTGTACTGCTGACTAGTGACTGTGTGGAAGGATTTAAAATTGACTATGGATATATCACAATCTAACAGACATAGCAGTGTACCAAAGATGACTCCTAAAACAAAAGAAATATATTGAATTAGGGCAAATAATGTCACATGGTTCTTTTTTCTACCATACTTTCCATGGGAAATTCTAATATATTGCTTCTTCATATTCATGAGCTTGATTTCCATTCCTTTGTCAAGATCGACATCATTCAAAACTGACATACATTTTTTAAATTGTTATTTGAATGACAATTGTGTAAATTTCCAAAGGACTTCTTCACTGTTAAACCTAAAAGCCATGGCAAAAAGTAAAACTTAACCAACTAATATAGGCTATTCAGGTAAGTAGTGTTTCCTACAAGCCAACCCTTATTGATTATCAAATTGTAGAGTCTCTTAAAATAATTCTTAATTCTTTAAACAATGTCCTTTGAATGTTAAGCTGCTAAGGATTCATCTATTTCCTTACATTAAATATATTTCTGTCTCATTAAAAATAATGATTTCTTTTCCTTTTTGGTCTCTAAAGACTGGAATTCCCTAGAACTTAGTTCTGCCCTACTGTCCTATTTTTATAATCATGCTTTCATGATCTTGTCCAGTTTTTATCTGTCACCATATCAATGCCAACACTCTAACATGAAAATCCCCTGTCAAGGTTATTCAATGAACTCCAGATTTATAGATGTAAATCCATTGGATATATTTACTTTATTGGAAGATAAACTAAAAGTAAGATTCTGATAATTCTCCAAAACTTGCTCTCCCTCAGCTTACTTTATCTTATTTAATGGCTCTGCATCCTTCCTGTGGCTTTGACTGACTGATTCTTACTTATTCTATGATAACCTCATCTAACCCAGCAGGAAATACTATTTAAACACCTCTAAAATATATCCCTAAAAATGATTTTTTGTTGCAGTTAAATGACTCATATTTTCTTCAATTAGGAATAATGTGAGCAAAATAAAGATGTTACTGTTTACTGTATACATTATCATAATTGGATATATAAAAAATAACATGCATGCAGGTATTAAGAACCACTATTGTTCACTAACTATCCATCAATCCTATCTAATAAAAGATTAATATGCAATTTGACCATCACTTCAACACATAAGATGGCTACCCCCATGTTGTCAAAGATGGCTGCCTCCATGTGGACACAAGATAGCCAGCAGGATAGAGCAGTTGGGAGGGACCAGGCCTGCAAGGGAGGGCAGTTGTAGGCTATCAGGCCAGCAGGGGAGGGCAGTTGGGGGCAACTGGGCCTGTGGGTAAGGGCAGTTGGCGGGACCCAGGACAGCAGTGGAGAACAATTGGGGGGGAGCAAGCCTGCAGGGGAGGGCAGTTAGGGGTGATCAGGCTGGCAGGGGAATGGTTAGGGGATGAGCAGAGCCAGCAGTCCTGGATTGTGAAAGGGATGTCCCAAATTGGAGAGGATGCAGACTGGGCTGAGAGACACCCACCCGTGCATGAATTTCATGCACTGGGCCTCGAGTATTTAATATTAGAAGAATAAAAATAACTCTGTTTATAAACATACTTAATTAGAAAGTAATATTCAAGCCATGAAACTACCAAAAACTAATTAGTGACTTACTGGTATTGTCCTCAAATCATGTCCCAATCATGTAGTATATATTTCCAGTCCATAAAACTGTCTCTTGCCTCTTAGAATCAGATCCTGTGTGAAGGATTCCTAAGAATTCGGGCTTAATTCTGTTGGCTTCATGTGTTCCAAGAATGTCATAATAAATTTCACTTTATAGCTTGATAAACCAAACTGTTCTGACAGCCCTTTGCATCTTTATTCGCAGAGGGATTAGACTTGGGCTCTTATCCAAGTCTCATTTAGAAATTACATATCTCTTCCAAAATATCTCATCCACCTTAGTAAGATACAGAAATACCTAGTCTCTGTCCTCTAAAAACTTACTTTCCAAAAGGAAAACAGGGGTCAACGAATCAGTGGCAATTTAAGCGACCTGAAAAATTACTTTATATTGTTTCTTATAGGCATTTTTGGATCTGTTTATATTCTTCCTGGAGGGGAAATGTTATTAAAAGAAAGAAAAAAACATTTATTTCTGCCTAATGAAAAAACATATCAGGGACACAGAGGTTTGTATTGTTGAGTAGTTCCTGAAATGTAGGTTATGAATCCCTGGGAAATTGATCTAGAGATCACAAAATGTATATGCAGAACAAATGCATTTTATAATAGCAATAATATATTCTGAACATATAATTTTTCATAATTATGCCATTTCAAATCAGGAAAACACAGAAATGCATAATGTTGCTTGCTGTGAACATTTTGAGTGCCTAAGAGTTGACCACAAACTCAAATATTTGAAAGGAAGCAACTAATTCAATTAATGACAATCTGTTGTCATTTCTAAGACAGGCTTTTAACTGATGACTTTAATATTTAGTTCAGAATCTCTTCTTACCACAAGTGTTGTCATCAACTCGGGACTTTCTTATCCCCATCTATTCTTTCAACATGTTTATATTCTTGGCTTTAATAATCAAGACCATCACTCTGTTTTAGCCACAAGTAAATTAGCATCGCTCAAAAATGTCAAATTCAAAAATACACAACAAAAGAGAAATTATTTCATGTTCATGGATTGGAAGAATCAACATATTTAAAAGGGCCATATTACCTAAAGCAATGTACAGATTTAGTACAATCCCCATCAAAATCTCAAATGGCATTTTTAAAGAAATACAACATAAAAATCATCAGATTTGTATGGAACCACAAAAGACCGTGAGTAGCCAAAGCAATCCCAAGGAAAAAAAAAAGAACAAAATGGAGATAAGACAATATTGGACTTCAAATTGTATTACAGAGCTCTTACAATAAAAACAGTGTTGGCAGAAAAATAGATCTAGAGACCAATGCAACAGAATTGAGAGCCCAGAAATAAAATCACACACTTCTGGGTAGATCATTTTCGAGAAAGGAGCCAAAAACACACAATGGAAAAATGAAAGCCTCTTTCAGTAAAAGGTGCTGTGGGAATTGAAAAGCCACATGAAAAAGAATGAAACTAGATTACAGTTTGTCTCCTTGTACGAAAAAATATTTAAAATGTACCAAAGACCTGAATATAACATCTGAAACAATAAATCACATAGAAGAAAACACAGGTACTAAACTTATGGACCTTGGTCATGGAAAATATTTTATGAACTTAACTCCAAAGACAAGAGAAGTACAGGCAAAAAAAAAGGGGGGGGGACTATATCTTTTGCACAGCAAAAGAAACCTCCAATAAAATAAAGAGGGACCTGACCCAGTGGGAGATGATATTTGAGAATAATAGCTCCTACAAAGGTCTGATATCCAAAATATTTGAAGAAATCATAAAACTCAACACCAAACAAACAACCCACCCAGTGAAAAACTGGGAAGAGGGCCTGAGCAGACACCTCTCCCAAGAAGACATTAAGAAGGGCTAACAGATATATGAAAGGATGTTTAACTCAGAGCAGTTACAAATTTGCAAATCAAAATTACAATGAGATACCACTTCACACTTATTAGAGAGGCCTTTATCAACAAGACTAGTAGTAAGTATTGAAAAGGTTCTGGAAAAATGGGAAACCTAATCCACTGCTGCTGGGAATGTAGCTTGGTACAGCCTTTAAGGAAAACAGTCTGGAAATTCCTCAAAAAATAAAGAACAGAGTTATAATATGACTCAGCAATCCTTCTCCTGAGTATATATCCCTCTCCCCCCCACCAAAAAAAGAAAATACTTTTATTCACAAAGATATATGCACCCCTTTGTTCATTGTAGCATTACTCACGGTGGCCAAGATAAGGAGACAACCAAAGTGTTCTGTGATAGAGGACTGGATAAAGACAATGTGGAATACTACTCAGCCATCAGAAAAGACAAAATACTGCCATTTGTGACAACATGGATGGACCTTGAGAACATTATGCTAAGTGAAATTAGTCAATCAGAAAAAGCTAAGAACCGTATGATATTACTCATAGTGAGATATAAAGCTGAAACTCTTAAACACAAACAGTAGTGTGGTAGTTGCCAAAGGGAAGAGGGTTTGAATGTGTAGGAGGCTAAAGGGGCCTAATATATGGTGGCAGAAGATGATTTGACTTTGGATAGTGAGCACACAGTGTAACAGATAGATCTTGTATTGTAGAAATGTACTCTTGAAACCTACATGATCCTATTAACTAATGTCACCCCAATAAATTTAATTTTTACAAAGGTTAAATGCAAACAATAGTTTTTGACACAAATCTTTTCTTTCTTATTGTTTCCATAAGTATATTATTGTATATTCATCAGCCTCCACTAGCTCCCTCCAACGGCCAGTATGTCACCATCCAGCAGAAGTTTGAAGTGTTGGATGCTCAAAATCAGTGGCAGCAACTGAACTCCATTATCACAGTAGTGTTAAACTGCACAATGCTGAAAATGATTATATTAATGCCAGCTTAGTTGACACAGAAGAGGCCCAAAGGACTTGTATCTTAACACTAGGTCTACTTCCTAATACAGGTTGTCATTTCTGACTCGTGGTTCAACAGCAGGAGACAGAAAGGACATGTCATGCTAAACCAAGTTGTGCAGAAAGGAAAAGGTTAAAGGTGCACATTACTGGCTAAAAAACAATGACTGAGGGCTACTGTTTGAAGAAATGGGATTCAGTGTGACTTTCTTGTCAGAAGATGTGAAGTCAGAGAATACAGTACATCTACTGCAATTAGGAAACATCAGTAAAGTCTTAGTTGGGTAGCACAGTTGGTTAGAGCATAGAGAGCAGGCCAAGTTCCTGGGTTTGATCCTCAGTCAGGGCACATTTAAGAATCAACCACTGAATAAATAAAATAAATGGAACAACAAATCAATGTTTCTTTCTTTCTCTCTAAAACTCGATTTAAAAATATATACCAATAGAGGTGAAGCCGGAACAATATCTCATGTTCATTATGCCATCTGGCCATATTTCAGAATCCCTAAATCACCAGTTTCATTTCTGTTTCCTACTTAAAGTGAGAGAATCTGGTTCCCGGGATCGTGAACATGGGCCTGCAGTGATTCACTGTAGTGCAGGCATTAGCAGTCAGACATCCTTTCTTTAGAAGACACCTATCTTGTTCTGATAGAAAAAGGAGATGATATTGCTCTCCCCAACCTGGCAACGCACTCTCTCATTCATTTGTGTGTTCTCTTCCCAGAGGACGGTGACCATTCAGGTTTAGCAGTAACCTAGCCCCATAGACCTGGCACGCTCCAAGAATAAGCTTTAATATGAAACAAAAACCTGGATGCTGACCTTTGTTTTAGCCTTCATGAAGACAAGTTGGACTTTTTCCATGGCAGGATGGACAGAGATGTAACACTGGGAACCCAGGAGGGGCACCCCTTAATGTTGATCACAAATAAATTGTCTTGCCACACCACAAAAAAGAAACATGAGATGATGCGAAGAAAGAGAGAGAGAGAGAGAGCGAGGAAGATGAGATATGAACATTAAAACAACTGTTATTGATATGAGAAAATATCAAATGGGACTTTTTCAGTCACCTAATCAACTCAGATTTTTATACATGACTATAACAGTAAGAGCAAAGTTTATGAAGGGGATTCAAATATACAGAAATGGTGGAAAGAATTTTATAAAGAAAAGCCTTCATGTCCTGTTTTTGATTCTTCACCAATCAAAATAATAACTGAAAATACGGGGGATCAGGATAGGCTTAGAAGAAGAAACACTGATAGGTGACAGGTGACAGAACTATCCTGCAAAAATGCAAGATACTATGGAGAATAGTGAGAGTGCTCAAAGAAAACAAATGAGAGAAGACAGAGAAGTTAACACAGTTCAGAAGGTGAGGCAGATGAAACAGGCTGAAACCAAAAGAAAAACCTGGTTTATTGAAAGGAGACTGAATGAAAAAGAAAAAGGTGGTTATATTGGAAACCTAGGCTCACTAAGGTGGGGTTTCTGTCAGCCATTTTGGTTAGTACTTTTGTTGGCTGGACAGTTGTTAGTTTATTTTATCCAGCAAAATGTCCTATAAATAAAACAAGCTTGCCCAGCAAGCTTCCGCACTAATAGCTGATAGTGTTGCATTTATCTGTTAGCAAGCTTCTCATATGCCCAAACTGGAGCAGAATAGAAATCAACTCATAAATGATATATTCATTCCTCAGTCCAACATCCCAGGGCACTGTCCACAAATTGTAAACAGCGGTCTAAATTAAAGACTTTAATGCCTGGTCAAAACTGATACATTTTACATCTGTATTCATACATGTGAAGCATAATATTTCACTTGAACAGACCGAGAAATATCATTTATCACAGGAGCTATCTGGATTTTAACCTACACTTGATATAAGCAACAAATATCCTGGTTTTATCTATGTTATTACTGAAAAGAAAATAACCTTTAAAATAATGTACGTAAGGTATAGTACAGCGGTACCTCGAGATACGAGTGCCCTAACATGCGAGATTTTTAAGATATGAGCCATCGAGCGAGCGATTTTTGCTTTGAAATACGAGCAACATTTGAGATAGGAGTAATCGCGCGGATCCGCAGGCTGCACACGACCCACCAGTTTACTGTGACTCGAGCATCTCATAGTTTCCCACGCCTCAAGGTTACGGAATGAATTAAACTCGTATCTCGAGGTACCACTGTATACTATAGCATGAGTATTGGTAATGAGGGTAAATACCTATAATAATAAAAGAGTAATATGCGAATTAGACCAGACAGCTGAACCACCTTCCAGACATCCTTCCAGATCCTCAAGGACAAAGCCAGGGCTGAGAGGGCCAACCCCCTTGCACAAATTTTGAGCATCAGGCTTGTAGTATTTTATAAGTACCTATTTAATAGTACTTCTGTAGTGAAATGTACTTTTTTTAAGAGCTCAATTTAAAACATCTGTTATCCTTACAAAAAAGAAAAATTAAGAAAAAAACCCTGAAACTTTAAAAGATATGCTGGCATACAGTGAGCCATAGGAGAGACTGGGAGAACCAATATTCTAGACTACCTAGAAGCAGCCTGATCAGTTTGAGAACAGAATCACAAACCTCATCCCAATAAAGCAGCTGTACTTAATGGCTTTAATAAAAAAATGTTCATTAGTTGTCTTCTTTTGAAAACTGTTCCCTACTCTTCCAATTATTATTTGATAAAAATAAAATGTAGATAATAGCTGACACCAATGATCTGTTTGATAAAAGCCATGAACAGTGATCAGGGAGTTCATAAATTTTCAAATATTATTCCCTCTGGGAAACTCTCTTCGATTCTAGGAAAATAATCCATCCTCTATACACTTAGAACAAGATCTTTATTCTATGATTGCTACTTTTACCATATCTTATATTTTTTATTGGTTTATCTCTATTACCTCACTTATATTCCAGTTTCCTTTTATTTCTAAAATGCTATTCTTATGGATAAAAGTAGCATACTTTGTCCAGATCTCCCCTGAACTCTATTCATTTCTCTGTTATCTAAGAGAAAGCTGGAATTTACCAGAATAAATATTGAAGCAACCAATTAATATCAATGGCTATCTAGTATAAAAAAAAATAGAAAGGTCTAATTTGTTTAAAAAAAAAAAAAAAAAAAACTTTGGAGGCACAGCAACCCATCTTGACAAGGAAACGATCTGAACCATTATTCTCTATTTCATTTCATCTGAATCTTGCCCACCTAGGTGTCAGTTACTGGTAATAAATATATGCCCACAGCTGTTCCAAGCTCTTTGTTCTTATCAGTACCATATCTCTCAGAACAAAACAAAACAGGGAAGAGGCAAGAGTTCAGATTCTTTTGACCTCACTGCAAGTGTCTTAAAGATGAACTCAACAACAGATTGCAGCTAGATCCATTTTGTGTAGTTAGTATATTGATTTAAAGTTTTTGGCTATGAATATTTTCAGGTAAAAAAAAAGTCTCCATTTCTCCATTTCCACACTATTTTTTCACTACATTGATGTGTTTCACTCATCTTTTCATCTGTCTTGTTAGCATTGGAACCCCTGACTTGGCGATTGGGTGTGTTTATTTACAAACAAATTGAATGAGATGTGCTTGGTTTTGCTTTTGTTCTAAAGATCTTGGCAGACACTTTCTGCCACTTATAGGGTAATAAAATTTCTGGCCTGAAACTTAAACAACAAACACAGGTAACCCCAGTATTCTCTGCTTAAATTGTCACTTCCCAAAATTAGGGATAGAGTTTAGCAAAAACAGATACAGAACTCTGTATTTTGTAAATAACATAGCAGCATAGAGAAAATTTAAAATCATTTCCTGCCTTCCCAATAAGAAGTGTTTAAAATGTAAAGCCTAAAATCATTTACCTAAAATAGCCTGGTTGGGACTTCTGGCTATGCACATCATACTGACCTAATAAAGGAAAAGTATGTACCCAATTTGGTAAAACATCAAATGTTGACAGTGTGATGTGTGATTCACTTAATCTCACCTCTCTTATTGCCACCAAGCATCTAAAGGCATAAAAATTTACAAAACATCAGCATGTCAATGAATTGCTTTCTCTTTTCTATTTAACCTACAGACAATCATTAATTTATCACATAATAAACCTTGAATCAGGGAAACCAGAGGAGAAACACATGGTTGCTATTTCCCTCAACAGAGGAGAGCATCTGTACATAACCCTCTTTCCAGCACATATTCAGAAACACAGAATGTGCATTGAGAGCCCTTTAAAAGCAATATGATTATCTGGATTTTCTGGAGTTAGTTGGCCTTTCCTTCCCTGGTGTGTAGAGGGGACAGACCAAGTGGTAGGTGAATTCCAGACCACCTTGTGGAGCATGGAAAGTATAGATCAAGGGAGCCACCGGCTGCCAGAGGGACATTCAGGGCAGAAGAAACTGTATAAAATTAGCAGTCATTTAATATTTTTGTCAGTTCACACAAAAACACTGCTGGGGATGGTTAAGAAACTCAAGTAAAATAACATAAATAATGAGGATTTAAGCTCTTTGAGCTACTTCTGCCTCTTAGCATTTTATTTTATTTTTGTGAGACGTATCAAAAGCAGCGAGAGTCCTAAATTCTATATTTTGGTTTTAGATTCTATTTCCTTTTCATGTGATTATAGAAAGCTTCCTGTGGCAGCCATGCCCAAAACAAACAAACAAAAAACACAGAAGGTAAAATGTTTACCCCAAAACAAAGGGTTTGAAAGTTTGGCTACTATAATAGCATTGGCATGCTAAACTGGGAATAAAGACCAATTTTATCCATAAGCTAATAGCTCCTATTTGTAGAATGCTCTAGATTTTAGGTCCAGGATCACATGTAATTTTCACAACAATGAGTTGTCGCTGTGTATCTTAAGTATTTGAAGCACACAAAGGAGGACTCACTCATTTATGGTGCATTGTTACTTGCAGCCAGATGACTGGCATGCAAGACCGCCTGACATTTGTGCCAGGTGTGTGAGTATATCACTATGCCCACCAGATTCTTTTCAATTAAAAATCTACTCACCGCATTTGTGGGTACAGTGATGTCAAGAAATGAATTTAGATGAGTAGTACACAGATCTACAAAAAGGATTCCCCATTCTGACCTTGCCCAAGTGGGGTGGTCCAGTGGTTGATTATCAACCCATGAACCAGGAGGTCAGGGTTCAATTCCCAGTCAGGACACATGCTAGGGTTGCAGGATCGATCCCCAGTGCAGGTCAAGCAGAAGGCAGCTGATCACTGATTCTCTCTCATTAACTCTCTCTCTCTCTCTCTCTCTCTCTCTCTCTCTCTCTCTCCCGGCTTCCTCTCTGAAATCAATGAAAAATATCTATTTTTTTTTAAAGAGTCCCAGGTGCCTTGGGGTAGTAAGAACCTATGGATGTGTTACATAAAGCTGAGTTCTAATTTCTGATTTACTTTTTACTTATTTATTATGAGACTTTCTCTAAGGGATTTAAACTTTGTGAACATGGGTTTTCTAAGTTGAAAAAGAAATAAATAATAGTACAAGATTATTTTAAGGATTTTATAAATACAGGTTAAAAGATTTTGCTTAAGTGGCAGGCACATGTTATTACTAGTAAATAAATAACTATAATCTATACCTATAAAAGGGTAATATGCTAATTAGCCCAGACGTCTTCTAGACATCCTTCTAGAGCAGTGGTTCTCAACCTTTTTAATGCCACCACCCTTTAATG
>PVJN01008611.1:0-64744 GCA_004026805.1 Lasiurus borealis | reverse complement strand
TCCCTCCTTTGCTTGCAGTGTACAAATACAAATGTAACCCGCCATTCTCTGGAGCATTATCTCAACTCACTGAGGTTTTGTTTCCCTGTGTATGTTGATAGTTTGGGTCAAATAAACTCACAAAAATTATTTATAGGTTTCAATGGGTGTGTTTTTTTTTTACATTAAAAATACAAACCTCACAGCTATATGAGGTAAATCAAATCATTTATCCCCATATTACAATGCAGAAACTAGGATATGGGGAATATCAGAAACATGCCCATACTCATATACCCAGGACATAATTTGGGTGATCCAAAAGTCAAACCCTGACATTTTGACTTCCAAATTCATTATATGAAATATCATAACACCATCGCTCATGAGTCCTAAATATGAGGCTCCCAAAGTTGAGATAGGAGGAGAGTTCAAACACAGCTAGAAGCAGGGAGAAAAATAAAAAAGAGAGGGGTTGGTACAGTAAAAGGAGGTGAGGAAGGGACAAGGTTCTATAAAGGTTACAAAGTATTTAGAGCCCAGCCAGTGTGGCTCATTGGTTGAGTGTCAACCTATAAACCAGAAGGTTCAATTCCCAGTCAGAGCACATGCCTGGGTTGCAATCTTGATTCTCAGCAGGGGTGGGGGGGGGTTACAGGAGACAGCAGATCATTGCTGTTTCTCTCTCTCTCTCTCTCTCTCTCTTTCTTCCTCTCTGAAATCAACCAATCAATAAGTCAATCAGCATCTTTTTTAAAAGAAGTGTTTAGAGAGAAAGGGAGGGGGCACTTTGATAAAATCTTGCATGTTGGCTGATATATCTAAATTTGACACCTCCAGCAGAAATATTCATCAAATATTCCTGAGCCGGGAAACCACATGAAGACAAACTATATCATAGGCAGGACATTTCTAAGGAAAAGTGAAATTCAGGAACAATGTCATGCTCACAGACACTATATGTCTTCCCTGTAAGTCACTTCATTTAAATTCTTGCAAATGCTATGGGATAGTAATTATTATTCCTATTCTGGAGATAAGAAGGATCCCCCAGTTTGTATATCTCACCTGAGGTCACACATCTAGATAGCGATGGTCACATAACCCTCAACTCATGAGCTTTTCAATATATCACAGCTAAAAACGATAGGCCAGCATGCCTAAACATCAAAGTGTGCCAGCCCATAAATTGCAGCATGTTGGTAAACGAAAGGCTCATATTTTCTCTATTTTATGGACATATTTTAGTAATGCAATAGAGAATCAATGCAGATCACAATACCTGTCTGTAATTTAAAGCATCCAGATACACTGAGTTTTGAGCAAAAACCACAGATTTACAAGGCATGTTGATTCCTAAAGCAAGTGTCCCGGTAGCTGTCACCACCTAGAGAGAGAACAAAAGCAATTACCTCATAAAATAAGATTTCTATAAAATGCCATATAGTTACTGAATTTTTGAACTTCAATTAAACCATAGTGGTGTTCTTGCTATTCCACAAACTTATCAAGCACATTCCCAGCTCAGGGCCATCATCCATGACCTAACAACTACTGTTTAACAGTTACTAACCAATGGACACAGACAACAGGGAGAGGGATGTGTGTGTGGCAGGGGGGAAGGGGGGTAATTGGAGATAAGGACACATATGTAATATCTTAATCAATACATAAGTTTTAAAAAAGAGATATTATTTTAGACCAGATATGCTGATGCAAATAAGGTGTGCCTCTCCTCTCTCTTTTAATTCATAATGATGATGAAGAAAAGTCTGTCTCATCATTGGCTTTTAAAATAAATAAATAACTTTATTATTTAAGAGAAAAGCTAAACAAAATTGTTAATGATATATTTTGATATTTTTTTTCCAGACTGCAGATATACCCTTTAATTATGGTGTCAGAATCTGCCTCACATTTATTTATTAAAATTAAAAGATACCCAGAGTAGGAAAATCCATCTCAAACTCAATCTTTCTTTCTCCAATACCCCTCTTTCTCAATACATGTACATGCACGTGCACACTCACACGTGCCTGTGTGTGCACACATACACACACACACACACACACACACACAATGCACATCCTACCAAAAATTCAATATGGATACCTTGTAAAAGGGTCTATTTTAAAATATAATTAAAGATCTAAATTAGGAGGTGATTTTACAAATCCTCTTTGTGAATTTATCCAGATTATCCCCATGCGTTTTCATGGGACATAAAATAATAATGGTTTGGTTTGCAAGCTATTTCAGGAAATCTTCCTCTTGTCCACTGTCAGTGATAAGAGAGCATTTAAGAGTGACACATCTAAGAACTCTGCCAAGATATGCAATGGGCCATGAGGAAGTGATACATTCTTGCTCTTTCAGCTATTTTGAGAAAAGATCTGATTAAAGTACCATCAAAAATTTGTCCAAGCCTATGAGAGAGTGTCTATAGCTAAAATTATATGAACAGCTGACGAAATTCCCTAGATACTATGAATGAAAAAAAGCAAGGGGTTGTTCTAAGATCAGCATAGGTAATTTAATTATAGAAATCTTTAGAACTGCCTTTTTAGGGACTGTTTTAATTTTACAAAAGAGATCATTAAAGGGAATGATACATTTCAAACCCTCTCTCTCAATTAAATGAAATGAGAAATATGAGTATTCAGTTTTATGTAGGCAAAGCTTCAAATGTTAGAATGAAAATATTTACTTACCCTAATAAATCCTTTCCTAAAAAGAATTTCAACTAACTGTTTTTCTTTGGCAAACAAACATCTGTGATGATATCCGATACCCCTTTCTGCCAAAGCCTTCAGTTCTGCACCTTTTTTTAAGTATTTTACTCTATCAAACACCATCTGCAAAAGCTGAAAGAAGCAAGAGTTTTTTGGTATTTTGATAATTTTTATCTACTTTTAATCTTAAATCAATAAAAGTGTTTAAGTGAAAATAACAGGCACAGCATGCCATAATTTGGCCTCATGAGCCAACTGTTTGAAATTGACTGGACATGAGTACAAGGAACACTTTACAACAGCCACATTAACCAAAGGAAACACTTCCAAATATTTGAGCAGAAAATCTTGCACTGTTTCACCATCACCCCACCTCCCTATCACTTCAGGGATGGGAAATACTGACAAACCAGTAGATAAAAGACCCAGAGGATGTGTGAATGCATGACCTGCTCCAGCCTGAGTGAGGTCAGCTCTCTAGTGGAGCCTTAGGAGTTCCCAAGGAGGAGGGAGAGGGAGAGAGAGAGAAAGGGTGAGAGAGAGATCCAAAAAGAGCAGGTTCCTTACCCTATATGGTCTGGGAATGTTCACTTGTCTCTGCAAATTGGTCGCAAATGATCTTAAAAACATTCATGCCCTAAGGAAATCCACTTGTGCACAGAGTAATATATACAAATGTAAACGCTGCTTATGAGGAAAAAAAGAAAAATAATCCCTAAAGCATTTTAGCTTATAGTCAGCCATCCATATAGTAGAATAGCAAGGATCTATTGAAAATGATGATGTAAATACATGGTTCTTAAAAAGGAAGAGACCATGTAGTTTAGAGAAGAATGTATACAATGGAATGGTGTATATACACTGTATATATATCTATACTTTATGTATTTGCATGTGTGTGTGTGTAAAATATACAAAAGGTTTATCTAGAAAAGTAATGATTACTTCTGATTGATGACATTGCTACTAATTTGTATTTTCAAACTTGCCTAATATAGGCATAAATTATTTTATTTAGAAAAACATTTTTAAAAAGAAATGGCATACTACTTGTAGATATTTTAATTTTTTTGGTGGAATGTTTTGACTATAATATAAAAAGCCTCTGATTTTGAGAGATTCTGTGTACATTGTATAAAGTATACTGGACCACAGATGCCCAAATATTCAATGAGGCATGTGAGACTGAAGTCCAGAAGTCAAGCTGTGAAAAACAGTATCACAGAAACCAAATAATAAAAAAGCAGGCACTCTCAAGGGTTAATGATTAACAAACAAGAAGTAATCTATAAATCCTTCTTAGATCTTTTCTGCAGAGCCCTTAAGAATCATGTGTAGCCAAGAGGTCATAGACAGAGATGTCTAACCTGGTAGAGATTTCTCTCAGTTTTTACTTTGCACACTGGCTATCACTGAGAACTAAGGGCTGATGTGAAGTCATTCCCTGAAGCACTATTTCACTGAAAGTGCTCACCTCGCTGTCCACTTTTTTTCTGTCTGCATAGGTGAACTCCTCAGGGATTTCTAGGTTCTTCTCTAGAATCTTGAGTAGATTGTCATGTTCAGCTTCATGTATTAGGCTTTTATCCATTTTCCTGGGCTTCTTCTGGCTTTTTTCATTTCTGTTCATAAAAATAAATTTTAAGTAATGAATAGTCAAATGTGACTACTATAGGAAGCCCAAGATTTCCCAAATCTTCCTTTGTAACCCAGATATTCACTCATGTATACATCTGCACTACCCAGACTCAGTCTTCTTCCTCTAATAAACTACCTCGTTGGGCTCTGAAATTTGTTTTCCCTATCAAAAAATTTAACTATGTACCCGTATTTTCTGTTTCCTTGCTAAAAGGAACCTTCTTGCCAAATCCACTTCCTCCACATGGCCTCAATTCCCTTGCTAAAGTGGTTCATCTGCTAAAGTCATGATCATTTTCTCCTTCCTAGCCTTCATAACATTAGGCTTGTGGGTAAGGTAGATGTCCTCCTTGCCAACTGCAGGCCATTCCCCTTCTGTCTTTGTGGTGGATGCTACGGCTGCTCTGAGTTTGGTTATTAAAGGCTGGGCTTTTCCATTTCCTGTAGAATTGCCCTCAATTGACAACAGTCTCCTGGAAATTCCTGGGAAGTTACAACTTCTCTTGGAAATGGGGAAGTGGCCCACAGCTAGTAACTGACTGAGAGGAGGTACAAAAGTCAGCCACTTTGATGCAAATTGGGACAATTCTGTCCTGCCCGAGGATCTTTCTATTGGACCAGGCTTAGGCATTATTCTAGCAAAACCAGCATTATTACTTACATTCCTCACCTTCCATGTTTTGCTTCTCTCACTTTCTTACAGTCCCTCGTGAACACTTACTTAAATAAATCCCTTACACAGATGTACCCATGTCAGAAGGTGCCATTGAGGAATCTAACCTATGACCTATTATCCTTTACTGCACAGTAATAGCCTGTTAGAGACAGCCAGATCACTTAGCCTTTCTTAAAGTTGTCCATTTGTCTGTTATCTGTGTATATAAGTTAATTCCAAATACAAGAAGATGAGCTCACTTGTATGCTATCATCAAGTGTTCTCACCTCCAGCTAACATTAACTTTAACTCAAGGGAGAATGCCAAGACTATGGAAAGGCCTGCCCCTAATGTTTGAGGAAGGTAGAACAAAGTACTAATGAAAGTCCACAAATTGTTGTCTAACTACTTAAAAGTTTTAAATCAAGGATATACACTATCAAATAATACATTCCATCCTCCTACTTTGACAAGTATAGCTATATAACATCTTGGAATTTAAAAGGGTAAGAATGAATTCCAGGTGGCATGCCTCTTAAGCTCCAAAGACACACTTTGATGGGAACAGATGCAGATGGAGGAGGGCCACAGTGGTGCTCTCCAAAGCACAGGGCCCAGAGCAAGACGCCCACTCACTCTCACTATAATGATGTGGCTAAACAAGGTATTGAATCATTCTTGAAATGTTTAGAGTTTGAATTGGTGGTCACTATTTAACTTGAAATGATTGCTTCTAAAGACCTAAAGAAAAGTTGCCTAATCAGATCAGTTTTTGAAAAGGCTTACAACTCCTAAGTTGTCTGTCTGGACTGTTCAGGTCCTAAGCAAGGAAGAAGGGAGACTACTGAGTGTGAGATAATTTAAACAATTTGATATTAGCAAGGTCATTTATTAGCTACATTGGAGAGTGGTAAACCTTAAGGCTCTGGGGCCCCCCAAAAAAAAGAACTCTGTAAGAAGACATGATGTGCATCTAAACCAGACAGTGAATAAAGATGAAGAGGATAATAAAGAAAAAAAATATTTTGGACTAGAGTTGTCAGAATTAGACACTAAGAAAAAGGAATCAAAAAAGCAAAATTCTAGCAAGCACAAAATTGGCATTTTAACCCATTCTCAAGCTCAATCTATGACACTTATGTGATTGTGATGTTCTATCAGTGACACTTCTATGATGTGGCACAAAGCAATGTGGGTAGACTTTGTTTAAGCCTTCTTAGGGCGGGCTGAGATTATGTACTAGGTATCAAAGATGTGTTTATTTTGAGAAATGATTATGCCAGGTGTAAGGTCTAACAATTCTCATAGGCTGTGGTCCTGCCTTTCCCAAGCCCTAAATAAGACTGATCTACTCACCTTAGAAATATATTATTATTGCCACTTATCTTTACCCCTTTCTCTCACCCAAATTTACCCTAACATGCCCAAGCAATAACTACAACTTATTTGTAATGCATTCAATGTATGTTTCCTAATGGGAATTGTGAAGTACTTTCACCTTTAAACCACCACTTTGCTTAATTAAATACTTACATTATCTTTTGTTTTTCAATAGATTTTTTAACTTTTCGAAATTTGTTAGCCATGTCATAGGCTTCTTTATCAGCATTGGGAGGCCTTTCCCTCTCTTGCTTCTTCTTCAAAAAATTGCTCACATTTCTTGCACACTGCTCTACAGCTTCTAACTTGAATCTGGAAGCAAATGAAAAGAAAGCTTTCCTTAAAAATAGTACTATAAATATAATGCAGTTCATATTTCCATCTTCTGCTACCATCCTGACATATATCTATTGAGTGTTTAATATCCATATTTATTAGTTTTTTCCTGAATAGGCACACAAAATGTTCAGGATCAGCAGACTCCTTAGTAATCACATTATAATACACTAGAGGCCTGGTGCATGAAATTCGGATGGGGGGGACACAGAAGGTTGTCCCTCAGCCAAGCCTGCACTCTCTCCAATCTGAAACCTCTCAATGGATGTCTGACTGCCCATTTAGACCCGATCCCTGGAATTGGGCCTAAACGGGCAGTTGGACATCCCTCTCACAACCCAGGACTGTTGGCACCCAACTGCTCCTGCCTGCCTTCCTGGTTGCTCCTAACCACTTCTGCCTGCCAGCCTGATCACCCCCCTAACCACTCCCCTGCCAGCCTTATTGATGCCTAACTGCTCCCCTGCCATCCTGTTTGCACCTAACTGCTCTCCTCTGCAGGCCTGGTCACCCCTAACTGCCATCCCCAAGAGTCCTTCCTTGCAGGCCCGGTCCCCTCCCCTTAACTTCCCTCCTCTTTCAGCCTGGTCATCACCCCTAACTGCCCTCCCTTGCAGACCTAGTCACTCCTAACTGCCCTCCCCTGCTGGCCTGGCCCCCACCAACTGCCCTAACCTGCTGGCCATCTTGTGGTGGCCATCTTGTGTCCACATGGGGGCAGCCATCTTTGGCCACATAGGGGCAACCATCTTGTGTGTTAGAGTGATGGTCATTTGCATATCACTCTTTTATTAGCTAGAATAGAGACCTGATGCAAGGGTGGAGGCTGCCTGGTTTGCCCTGAGTGGTGTCCCAGATCAGGATTGCAGTTCCCTTGGGGCATGGGGTAGCCTGGGTGAGGGGCCTGTGATGGTGGGCAGGTCAGCCATGCCCCCTGGCAACCCAAGTGGAGGCCCTGATACCTGAGATTTTTTTATCTTCTATAATTAAAACTTTGTATCCCTGAGCAAAGACCAGGGCAGGCCAGGGAGGGTAGAAAGCTTAACTTCCTCCATCGCTGGGGAAACTCAAGCCTCCTGCTCACTCTGTGGCCACAGCCATTTTTGTTGGGATTTATTTATCTTCTATAATTGAAAGTTTATAGCCTTGAGTGAAGGCCAGGGCCGGCCAGGGTGTGTAGGAAGTTTGGCTTTATCCATCGCCAGGGAAACCCAAGCCTCCTACTCACTCTGTGGCTGCAGCCATCTTGGTTAGGTTAATTTGCATACTCACTCCTGATTGGTCATGGGCATAGCTTGTGGGTGTAGTGGAGGTATGGTCAATTTGCATGTTTTTATTTTATTAGTGTAGTTAAGAACTTCCTCTCTTTGCCCTACTGTGGCAACAGCAATGAGAGCCCATGGATATTTTCCCTGTCCACTAGGGAAGGGAGAGAATACAATAAATTCTCTCTCTCTCTCTCACTCTCCTATATATATAGAAGAGAGATAGAGAGATGCCTCCTCCCCTCATGAAAAGTGGGGAGGAGGATTTTTTAAACAAAAAACTTTGCTCTCTTATTTATTTTTATTATTGTTATAGTTGTTCTTGTATTTAATCGTACTAATCTTTATGTCTGTCCATAACAGAATCAAAGGTCCCTACTATAAAATAGATAAATTATCCTATCTAATAAAGAAGAATATGCCAATTGACCATCACTCCATCACAAAGATGGCTGCACCCACAGCTGAGGCCAAGTTCCCTTAAAAAGTCTTAACAAGCAATCAGCAGGGACTTGAGGCTACACCCTCGCCCACGCCTTATAGGATTTGACCAGAGATTTCAAGGTGTGCTTCCTGTCCTGGTACTGGGCTAGGGAACCTCAGGCTGCTTCCCTCACCCCAGCGCCAGGCCAGAGGACCTCAGGCTGTGCCTCCCCACTTGGTGAGACTTGACAGGGAACCTTAGGCCTCACCTTCCACCCTAGCACCAGGCCGGGGGCCCTCAGACCACACTGCCCACACAGTGGGGCTTGACAGAGGACCTCAGGCCATGTCCCCCACCCAGCACAGGGTCAGGGTACCTGAGGCTTCGACCTCCCCACGATTGGCCAATCCCACCTTTATCAAGCCCTCACCTGGAAGGGCTTGACGGAGGACCTAAAGGCACACACTCCTCCCCAGCCTGGGTTGTGGGACCTCAGGCCACTCCCCTCCCATCCTGGTGCTGGGCCATGGAACTGAGACTATGCTCCCTGCCCAGCAGGGCTTGATTAAGGTGGGATTGGCCATGTCAGGATCTAGCCCAATGGGAGAGGGTCTGGCTGAGTCTGGGTTTCATGTGATTTTGAAGTGCATGTGGGTGGGCAGGACTTGACTCTGGGTTCTGTGGTGAGCCCCAGACTCTGACAGGAGGAGGGTTTTCATATACACTTTACTAATTTTCTATCATTTCTGACACTTCTATTATAGAGAAAGGACAACTAGAAATATTAAATAAAATATTTCTTCTAATTAATCCCCTTTTAATGGGTATGAATCTCATGCACCGGGTCACTTGTGTGTGTGTGTGTGTGTGTGTGTGTGTGTGTGTGTGTGTAAAAGAAGAGGGAGGTAGGGAGGTAGGGAGGGCAAGAGAGAGAGAGAAAGATCAATGATGAGAGAGAATCACTGATTGGCTGCCTCCTGACACCTCCACTGATAATCAAGCCTACAACCCAAGCATGTGCTCTGATCAGGTATCAGATCTCGATCTCTTTGTTTATAGGCTGATGCTCAACCACTGAGCCAAGCCAGCCAGGCAATAAGTATTTTTAAGTTCAGATTTTGCTCCATGGCTGCAGCCATTTTTGTTGGGATTTATTTATCTTCTATAATTGAAATTTTGTAGCCTTGAGTGGAGACATGGGCTGGCCTGGATGTACAGAAAGCTTGGCTTCCTCCATTGCTGGGGGCAATCCAAGCCTCCTGTTTGAAGCCATCTTGGTTGAGTTAATTTGCATACTTTCTCCTGATTGGCTGTTGGGCATGGTATATGAGTATAGCGGAGTGATGGTTAATTTGTATATTACTCTTTTATTAGATAGGATAATGTTTTATTAGCAAAATGCATTAAATGCTATAATATATTATTAGAAAAATGGTTGAAAGTAGCTAATAGACAAAATCACTATGCTAACCATGGCTGATCATAGTTTAGGTCTACACAATAAAGTTTTTCAAATATAACTTGTAAGGCAAAGGGCTTTGCTAAAGTGTGTAAAGAAATGGCATAAAGAGAAAATTAAACTTTGCCACCTGAGAAAGATTCACCTGTGGCCTTATTTATATAGTTTTCAAGCCTTAAAGTAGTTTGAAGCTGTCAAAGTAAATAAAACATTCCATTTGTAGCCCAAAATTAATAAATCTCCACATCTAGGATATAGTATTATTCATTTAAGGGAATTATATTTTGATATAAGTTATACTTGATCAAAACTGGACTATTATATTCAATGTTAAGCTGTTTCACGTCTATAGGAATATTATATTTATCAAAGTATCAATGCCTGTAAGTTATAGTTCTCATAACTATAAATTAAAACAATAAAATATCCACCAATAAATTTTCTAGTTTATTATAAGGATACTGTAATTTTATGTGGTATGCTTGCACACATAAACATTCAAAGTCCCTAGGAATTTACTAAATCTACATATTTATTGAACCTAGGCATTTACCAAGACTTAGATAAAAATATGAGAATAAAAAGAAAACAAGAAATGGAGAAGGGAACTAAATAAAGAAGGTAATTTTTAATAACACAAGTGAAAATATTTTGTTAAGAATTAGATTAGAGCCCAGATGGCATAGGTCAGTGGTTGAACATCCACCTATAAACCAGGAGGTCATGGTTTGATTCCCAGTCAAGGCACATGCCTGGGGTGCTGGCTCACTACCCAGTGTGGGGCATGCAGGAGGCAGCTAATTGATGATTCTCTCCCTCATTGATGTTTCTATCTCTCTCTCTCTCTCTCTCCAGTCCCACTCTAAAATCAATTTAAAAAAAAATAGACTAGAAAGGTATACTTTTAAATATTCACTCTTAGAACAAATGGGCACCAAAAATAGTAATGAATAATATATTACAATAATAAAGTTAGTAAAACTTTCCTCAATTTAAAGTAATGATTATAATACAAATTGCAAACCAACACAATTTAATTTAAATGACTTACACCCAATAAATTTAATTAAACATAAAATTAAAATAAATGACTTACAAAAAAAATAGTGCTGGTAACTTCTCCATTTTCCTTAGCTTTTCAACAAGAAGTGGAAACATTTGTATCATGTTTTCTGAATTAGAAACCACTTTGGGACTAAGATTCCTCAGGACCAGTTTGGCCTGCAGTAATAAAAAAAGAAATTATTTGTTTTAAGTTCTGAAGAATAAAGAAAGGAATTTTTACTTTTGACTAAAATATTTTCTTTGATGTTAAATCTATGTTGCTATGATTCTTTAAAGTAATCCTATCTATAAAAAGAGTAATAGCCAAATTGACCATATCTCCGCTGCATCCACCAGCCATGCCCAGCAGGCAATCAGAGCAAGTATGCAAATTAACCCAAATAAGATAGCTACAGCCACAGAGAGAGCAGGAGGGAGGCTTGGGTTGCCTCTGGTGAAGCAGGAAGCCAAGCTTTCCCTAAACCCTGGCCTCTACTTAAGGCAACAAAGTTTCAATTGTAGAAGATAAATAAATCCCAGATATCAAGGCCTCCACTTAGGTCACTGGGGGCCATGATCAGTCTGCAAACTATCACAGACCCCTTGCCCAGGCCACCCCACACCCCAAGAGAACACCCACCCTGATCCAGGACACCCTTCAAGGCAAACCAGCTGGCCCCCACCTGTGCACCAGGCCTCTATCCTAACTAATAAAAGAGTAATATGCAGATTGACCATCACTCCAACACACAAGATGACTGCCCACATGTGGTCAAAAATACTGCCCCCATGTGGACACAAGATGGCCACCACAAGAGGGCCAGCAGGAGAGGGCAGATGGCAGGGATCAGGCAGGCAAGGGAGGACAGTTGTGGGAGATCAAGCCTGCAGGAAAGGGAAGTTAGGGGTGACCAGGACAGTAGAGGAGGGAAGTTGGGGGTGACTGGGTCTGTAGGGAAGGGCAGTTGGAGGGAACCCAGGCCTGCAGGGGAGGGCAGTTAGGGGTGACCAGGCCCGCAGGGGAGAGCAGTTAGGGGCAAACAGGCTGGCAGGGGAGCAGTTAGGTATCAATCAGGCTGGCATGGGAGTGGTTAGGGGGTGATCAAGCTGGCAGGCAGAAGTGGTTAGGGGTAATCAGGAAGGCAAGCAGGTGAGCAGTTGGGAGCCAGCAGTCCTGGATTATGAGAAGGATTTCTGACTACCCATTTAGGATCAGGCTTAAATTATATTTCTGAATGGGGAGAGATCATCTACATGGATTGGGCCTAAATGGGCAGTCAGACATCCCTCAAGGGGTCCCAGATTAGAGAGGGAGCAGGCTGAGCTAAAGGACACCCCCCAAGCACGAATTTTGTGCCCTGGGCCTCTAATATATAATAAAAATAATAAGTATTAATTATATCATAAACCTTTGCAAAGAACCATCAAAGAAGTATGCAAATCAATAACTAGAAAACAAAAAGATAGATGGTAACTTATGTACACAGATATATGTGCACTATAACATGCCATTTTTTAGCAAAAGAAGTCAGTTTTATAAGTAATGGTGATTTCACTATGGCAGGAGGTAAGGTGAACTTGTTTTTCTCCATGTCATGTAGAAAAATGATTTCCAAATACATTTTAAAGATTTGTAATGAAAAATATGCAGAAGAAAATATAAATAAATTAGCCCTGGCTCAGTTGGTTGGAATATCATCCCCTATGCCTATATAATAAGGTTGTGGTTTGATTCCTAGTAGGGCACATACCTACGTTGCAGATCCAGGTGCTACAGGAGGCAACCAATCAATGTATCTCTCACATTGATGCTTCTCTCTCTCTTTCTTCCTTCCTCTCTCATTAAAATCAATAAAATTAACATATCCTCGGGTAAGAATTTTTTAAAAAGTAATTGAATTATACTTCTGAATGGGGAGAGATCATCTAAGTTAAAATATAATAGCTTTTTTCTATTATTTTTTAACTTACATGATCTCTAAAAATCATCCAAAAATCAGAAACTTCAATATGTGGCAATAAAACAAACTTCAAAAATATAAAGACCTATGATTACTTAAAATAAATATGCATAACTTCTCTGACTCCAGGTAAGGTTTCAATACACAAATACAGATTAAAAATATCCAAGACAAAAAAGGAGTAAAATAGTTTTCTCAGCTACTGTTAACTATGATTCCAATAGCTATATTGCCATAGCACCAATAACACTGACTCAGTGGAGGGTGACACATCTGTTTTTAAGTGTTAAAACATCTATCAGGAACTAATAGCTGTTGTGACATACCATAGGAGACAAAGACCAATTCCTTGCCTTTCTTTTTACTTTACCACAGAATCACTAGACTTTGTGTTCATAATCCTAAAATGAAAATTAAAGATTAAAAAAACTAGAAAATAATAATGACTGAACAAAATAACTCAAGAAAGCAAAAAGGAGAGGGTACTTCACCAAAAATGTGTGTGGAAATTACCTCCTCTACATTGCCATTTTTAATCCAATGTGTTAATTCTGCCTTTAAGCTCTCTTCATATTTCCTAGCATCCATCTTCTTAATGACTATTTTATTCTTAAAATTAATGAAATTCTCTGGAGACAACTCCTTGAAAAGAAATACCACAAAATTAAATAAAATCATGGAAAAAAAGACATACACACACACACAAAAAAAAAAAAAAAAAAAAAAAAAAAAAAAAAAAAAAAAAAAAAAAAAAAAAAAAAAAAAAAAAAAAAAAAAAAAAAAAAAAAAAAAAAAAAAAAAAAAAAAAAAAAAAAAAAAAAAAAAAAAAAAAAAAAAAAAAACCCTCAAAGATGTTTCTCAATTATGCATTTCATTAACAGAATTATAAGCTACTTGAAAGTATAGGCTGTTGGACTTATTTTTCTCCCATAGTTCCTAGTACAGAATCCTAGTAAAATAAATGAGTTATCCAAAGGAAAGAATGCAGAACAAAGCCAAATAGATAAAAACAGGCAACAATTAGAGCCATAGGGAAGAAAGGGAGTACAATGAAAGAACATGAAAGCAGGTAAATCCAATATGTAAGAGGAGACTAAAGTATCTCAAACATTGAAAGAACAAATGTTTTCAGGAATTCAATGACATTCCATCTTTTTAAAGTAAAACATATAATGTTAGAATGAAAAATGTCTGAAAAGGGACAATTGTATTTTAGAAAGGGTCCACTGATAATTTTTTAAGAGATCAGAGGCAAGTGATTAGAAAGGGTAAGAGTTTGTCTTTCTGAAAGCAATGTTACCATCCACTATAACAGAATTCAAATTAATCGCATAATTATTACTTACCTGGGCCCTGGGCCAACTTTCCGAGAATTCAAACATGGCGTCATAAAGCTGGATGGTTTCTCGAGGAGAAAGGATAAGATCAGAGGGGAATCCATACTTTTCAATCTATGATTAAAATTAAATTTAAATTTTTAATATTCCTTTTATTTTATGTTCAAACCTTTGCCTCATAGTCATTATCATGAACACAAAGACATTGAAAACCACTTAGCTAAAATGTTCAAATGTGGATAAGTGCTAGATGCAAAAAAAAAAAGAAAGAAAGAAATACTAACCAAGAGTGTCCCTGAAACTTAAATTGTTTTAATTATGAACATGATTATTTGCTTTGAGGACCAAACAAGGCTAAAAGTTGTCAATTTTATTGGCTTGAGACCTAAGATGATAAAACTTAAGGGTCATCTTTAAAATCAAGCCTATCAGATCCCAGATATAAACCCACTCCTTTAAGTCAATTAATTTGTTACAAAGGAGGCAAAAATATATAATGGGGATAAAGATACTCTACCCAATAAATGGTGTTGGGAATACCTACAAAAACATAAAAGTAAACCAGACCACCTTCTTATACCATACACAAGAATAAACTAAAAATGGATTAAACACTTAAATGTTAAATTCAAAACCACAAAAATCCTAGATAAAAACATAGGCAGTAAAATTGTAGACTTTTCTCATGGCAATATTCTTTCTGATATATTTTCTTAGGCAAGAGAAACAAAAGAAAACATAAATAAACTGGACTACATCAGACTAAAGAACTTTTGCACAGCAAAGGAAACCATCAACAATTTAAAAAGACAACCCATTGAATGCAAGAACATATTCACCAATGATACATCTGATAAGGGCTTAATATCCAAATTTTATAAAGAACTTATATAACTGAATACCAAAGGGAAAAAAATAGAATTTAAAAATGGCAAAGGACCTGAAAAGACATTTCCCTAAAGAGACTTTCACAGCCAATATGAAAAGATGCTCAAGGTCAATAATTATTAGAGAAATGCTAATTAAAACCACAACATCACCTCACACCTGCCAGAATGGCTATCATCAATAAATCAACAAACTTCAAGTGCTGGTGAGGATGTGGATAAAAGGGAATTTTGTTGGTGGGAATGCAGATTGGTATATCCACTGTGGAAAGCAGTAAGGAATTACCTCAAAAAAACAAAAAGTGGGCCTGCCTTATGATCCAACAATTCCACTTCAGGGAATTTAGCTGAAGAAACCTGAAATAGTAATTCAAAAGAATATAGGCACCCCTATGTTCATTACAGCATCTTACCTAATAATAGATAAACATGTAAAATGACTGTACCTTTGCTACACTCGCAGCCAATCAGAGTGAGTATGCAAATTAGAAGGCCAAAGAGGGAGGCCACCCAGCTGCTCCAGGGGTGCAGAGTGGCCAGGCGGGACAGGTCACCTGCTATGAGAGGGAGGGCAGGGGGTGAAGGGATCTACAGGAACGGAGTGGCGCAGGGAAGACAAGACTGCAGACTCTGGTTGGGGTCTGCAGCGAAGACGAAGAAGGCAGAGTCTGGCCGAAGCAAAAGCATGGGTCCCAGGTGCCGGAGGAAAACTGGTGCTGGAAGCCAAGGGAAAGAAGGCCTATTGCATCTTTTCGTGCAATGGACCTCTAGTTTATAATAGCCAAGATTTGGAAGCTGGCCAAGTGCCCATCAGTAGATGAGTGGATAAAAGAGCTGTGGTACATTTACACAATAGAATGCTGCTTGGCCATAGAAAAGAAAAAAAGCTTACCCTTTGTGACAGCATGAATGAACATGGAGAGAATTATGCTAAATGAAAGAAGCCAGTCAGAGAAAGACAATTACCATATAATTTCCCTCATATGTGGAATTTAACAAACAAAATGAACTAACAAGCAAAACAGAAACAGACTCATAGATAGAGAATAGACGTGACACCTGTTGGGGCAGGCAGATGGTGGAGGGATGGAGCAAAAGAGAAAAAATAAAATAAAGGATATAATTCATGGACTTGGACAACAATGTGGTAATTGCTGCGGGGACAGGGGAAGGGGGAGGTGGGGAGGGTATAGGAGATAAATGGTGATGGACAGAGAATTGACTTGAGATGGAGAGCACAAAATTCAGTGTACAGATATGTGCTATAAAATTGTGCACCTGAAATTGTATAATTTTTTAAAGTCACCCCAATAAACTCAAAATATAAAAATGAAACTAAGATTATCAGATTACTTTTTTAATATAATAAATCTTTATTGTTCAGATTATTACAATTGTTCCTCTTTTTTCCTCATATAGCTCCCCTCCACACAGTTCGCACCCCACCCTCTGCCCTTAATTCCCCCACCCCACTGTCCTCATCCATAGGTGTACAATTTTTGTCCAGTCTCTTATCTCTTTCCCCCTGAGAAGTGTCAGTTCACTTCCTTTCTATGCCCTGATTCTATTATATTCACCAGTTTATTCTGTTCATCAGGTTTTTTTTTCTTATATTTTATTGATATTTTTTACAGAGAGGAAGGGAGAGAGATAGAGAGTTAGAAACACTGATGAGAGAGAAACATCGATCAGCTGCCTCTTGCACATCCCCTACTGGGGATGTGCGAGCAATCAAGGTACATGCCCTCGACTCGAATCGAACTTGGGAACTTTCAGTCTGCAGACAGACGCTCTATCCACTGAGCCAAACCGGATTCGGCTGTTCATCAGATTTTTAATTCACTTTTTAGATTCACTTGTTGATAGATATGTATTTGCTGTTCATAATTTTTATCTTTACCTTTTTCTTCTTCTTCCTCTTCTTAAAGAATACCCTTCAGCATTTCATATAATACTGTTTTGGTATTAATAAACTCCTTTAGCTTTTTCTTATCTGTGAAGCTCTTTATCTGCCCTTCAATTCTGAATGATAGCTTGGTTGGGTAGAATAACATTGGTTGTAGGTTCTTGCTATTCATTACTTTGAATATTTCCTGACACTCCCATCTGGCTTGTATAGTTTCTGTTGAGAAATCCATTGACAATCATATGAGTGCTCTCTTATAGGTAATTAACTGTTTTGTTCTTGTTGCTTGTAAAATATTCTCTTTGTCTTTTGCTCTTGGTATTTTAATTATGATGTATCTTGGTGTGGTCCTCTTTGGATTCCTTTTGTTTGGGGTTCTGTGCAGTTCTTGGACTTGTAAGTCTATTTCTTCCACCAGGTGGGGGAAGTTTTCAGTCATTATTTCTTCAAATAGATTTTCAGTGTCTTGCTCTCTCTCTTCTGCTGGCACCCCCATAATTCTGATATTGGTATGCTTGAAGTTGTCCCAGAGGTTCCTTATACTATATTCATATTTTTGGATTCTTTTTTCTTTTTGCTTTTCTGGTTGAGTGTTTTTGCTTGTCTGTATTTCAAATCTTCAACTTGATTCTTGCATTCTTCACGTCTGCTATTTGGTCTCTGTACATTATTTATTTCAGTCAGTGTATGTTTAATTTCCAGTTGGTCCTTTTTCATATCCTCGGACGTCTCATGAAATTTATCAGCCTTTGCTAGAAAATTCTTTAAAAACCTACATCCGTGGTTTTGAACTCTATATCCCCTTGTTTGTTTTCCTCCATTTCTTTTGTTTATGATCTGTTTCTTTGTCTCTGCCTTTTCACTGCTTCCCTGAGTTGGTAGAGTAGCTTTGTGTGCTAGGTGTCCTATATGGCCCAGTGGCTCAGCCTCCCCAGTTACCTGAGTGGACACTCTTGGTGGACTCCTTTGTGAACTGTGTGTACAGCTCTGTTGTAGTTAAATCTTGATTGTTGCTGGTATCATTGGAGGGAATTGACCTCCCGGTCAATTGGCTGTGAGGATCTGCTGTGTCTACACCGGGAGAACTTCTGTGCTGGAGACAGTCTTATGAAACAAGACTTGCAAAATTACAAAAGCCTCTGTGCTCAACTTGGATGGGGCAGAGTCTCAGAGCTGAGCAGACAGCCTGGGCTTCCCATCAGCCCTGCCCTATGAGGCCCCTGGGTCTCAGTGTCCCTCAATAATAACTGCAGTCCTTTCTGTGCGCACTTGTGCACACCTCTAGACCTCTGCCTTTCGCAGCTTCCCTGAGTTTCTGTGCACTCCTCTCTTTTTCCTGACAGTCCAGACTCCCCCCATATAAGTCGGGAGTTCAGTGCAGTCAGATCTGGGGTTCAGTGCATTAGGGAGTTTCCATCTCACTCCTGCTAGAGGAAGCCAGCCAGGCACTCAGCCACCCATCTTCTCTGTGTGAGTGTTTCCGTACCTCAACTTTTCGCAGCTCCTCTGCAGCTCCTCTGGGTCTCCATGAGCCCCTCTTTTTCCTTATAGTTGTAGAATTTCCACTCAGTCAGCTTTCCTGTGGTTCTGGATGAAGGCTGTTCTGTCTTTTAGCTTTAGTTTTGAAATTGTTGTGTCAGGCAGCAGTGTAGGTGTTCACCTATGCTGCCATCTTGGTTTCTCCTATCAGATTACTTTTAAGACACTCAAGCACACTTCTCTTCAGGTCACTTGCTTCTACTTTAAGCCTTATGGATATGTATGTCATTCATTTTTTCCGCAAATATTTTAAAAGAATAAATAAAAAATTCCTGCTCTAAAATAGTATGCACTCTATATTATGAATATTTTCTATTGGTTTCAAACCACTATTGCTACAAATTAATTGCCTGGGAGACTATAATCCGTGAGATGTTAATAGTTATTCTTCAAGAGAAAAGAATGGAATATCAGTCAACAATAAAAGTAAAGTTTAAAAATAAAATAAGAATATGTCACACACACAAATAGAATGTCACCCCTCCTTCTCCCCCCCAGACACACCCCGCCCCGGCAATAAAAAAAAAAAAGAGGGGTATTTTTTCACAAGTGTTTGTCTGGCTAAATACACTTCTTCAAGATTTCCCACTGGAAACATCAAATCTCAAAAAAAGAACTATAGGCAGATTTTTCCAAAGTTATTTGAAAATAGGATACTTGTTTTAGTAAATAGCTGTTAACATATTATAAAACTGAGGTTTGGATACTCTGGGCTAAAAATGCCATTCCCACTATAACATAGTTGAAATAAAAAATGTTTGGTAGAATGAAAAGTCAGTAGACTTTGAGTCAGAATATCTAGTTCTAATTCCACTATAATGCTAGTTTCTCATTAATATCTAGAATTAAAATATCTATACTCCCACTTTACAGACTATAGTAAAATCAGATAGGATAAATGTATTAGCACATCTTTTTTAAACTTTTAAAACTAGTAAATAAATAAGTCCTGAAAGTCTAATGTATACTATAGTAATTATGGACAACAATATTGTATTACAAACACCAAATATGCTGAGATGAGATCTAATTATTCCCACCACAAAAAGAAATTATAATTATGTGACTTGGTTGAGTTTTTAGCTAAGGCTACAATGACAATCACATTGCATTATATAAATGAATCAAATCAACACACTGTACACCTTAAACTTACACAATATTCTAAGTCAAATATATTTTAATTAAAAATTAAGCTCGTAAAAGCTATAGGATGCAAATAATTACATGGAGTCATCATCTACCATCTCTCAGTCTGAGCATTGAAAGCTAGCTTGATAGTAAGGACCCATTTATATCAAAATAGCAAATGATTATATTATTTTGGAACATTAGCATTTTGTTCTTTTATTATTACTAACATGAGGTGGTAATTTATTTTGCCTAAATTAAAAGAAAAACATAAAATAAATCCAATAATTATCATAATTTTCAAGATTTAAATCTTCTATCATGGTCACTGATTTCTTAAGTCTCTTAGCCTTGTTCAAAAGTCTGAGTTTCCTCATTTCTAAAGGAGAGGACCATTCTGCCTATGACATTGATTTGTCATAGGAATTAAGTTAGATAATATATATAATAAGCTTAGTAAAATACCTGGCACATAGTTGATGTCCCAACTGTAAATGAGATCGATTAATCAACAACATATAGTTCTTAAATTTTAAAAATCATATTAAGAATTCTATGGCCAAAAGCTGTGAATTTAATTTTGTTTTCCTCCACTATAAAATAACTAATGAGCTGGCAAAAACTGAGCCAGCCTAAGTAAAAAAGAGAAATAAAAGGTAACAGTGTATTATACAATTGTACACTTGTAACAAATAATGTCATGAACCAATGGCACTCCATAAATTTAATTTTTTAAAAAGTCATAGGTTTGCATCCTTCTTCATTTATAAGCACATGGTATTATATACCATGAAATTATTTTTGCAAAGTGCATAGTCTCTGACTCTGTAGGTGATGATAAACATTGATCATGCTGAACAGAGATAAGCAACAGTTTTTCAAGGACTTCCTGCGGCTGAGCTGTCCAGGAGCCAGCAGCTGTTCCTGTGTGGCATAATTGGTGGCAAAGGCCAAACTCTACTCTTTGCCAGAAGCAAGCCTTATATGGATGGAAGGCAATTCCCTCCCCTCAGGTGGATTAAGGTCAGCTCCTTATTCCGCCCCACCCCTTCTGAAACCATTTCTATGATAGAGCTATAGATGAGATGACCAAACTGGGTGGTTCTTCTCTTTATGTTGCCACAATGTATTATGCTTTTTCTTACCACTCAGTGTTTTCATATTAATCTGAAATATAATACACAATGATTTTCTCATTTGGAAAGATCTACTTGCTTTATATCCCTGCTATGTTAGGAAGTATCCTACATAAACATATGCTTCATACACAGCTGACAGAACTCAGTTACTAATGTCTACACCTTTGTTTCCATCCTGTACTCCTGTGGCAAAAGTTGAGAAGTCTTAAGAAGACTCATTCAGCACCATGACCTTTGCAGAAGTCATATGGGGTCATAGCACATGTAGCAGTTTCACTGCTTTCCAGTTATTCCATTAATAGCTACTGAAAATAGAGGAAAGGCACTTGGACCAAAATGCCAATCTTGTCAACTACTCCAAACGACTGGAATCATTGTTACTTCATGATAACCTGCCTTAAATCATCTAGCTCAAAACCAAAGAATTTTTTAAAATACTATGCTGTTTTTACAATGCCAGGTAATGATGGGAGTGGGGGAAAAGGGAAAAAAAGAGAAATAAATATTTTATTATTTATATGTGGCTTATCATCTATATTCTAGTTTGGGGTTTAGGTTAGGTCATTGGAATTTTAGCCACATTTTTATTTATTTCAATTTTGGATTGGGCCACTGTAGCACAAAAGAGAAACTTCCAAAATAAAATCCAATTAGAAAATCACCATCATTAGGATTCATTCAGTTGCCTTTAGAAGCCATTGCATCATAGTCCAAATGCTATAAAGTTATTCTCATTCATCCCCTCATTCAGGTATTTCTCCAATTGATCATTCAGATTATGGGGGTAATCAGAGGTTTAATGGGCCATTTCTAGGAATATGAGGAGAGAGAAAGCTCTGGACTCAATCTGAGATTACATCCCAGCCCCACCACTCACTGGGTGCAACAGTGAGTTATTTAGTTCAATTGTCTATGCTTCACCTTCCATATTTAGGAAATAGGAATGTTAATATGGCATCCATGCTAAAATTGTTGTGGTTGTTAAAAGAGACAAAATAACTCAAACACAAAGTACTTAACTTAGACTGTCTATCTTTATTTAATAGTAGAGGCCTGGTGCATGAATTCATGCACAGGTGGGGTCCCTTGGCCTATCCAGTGACTGAGGCTGATCAGGGACATCTAGTCCAGTCCAGAACAGGGAAGGGACTGCAGGAGGTTGGTCAGCTGTGGAAGGTTGGTTGTGGGAGCACAGTGACCCTTAGAGGCAGCTCCTGCATTGAGCATCTGCCCACTGGTGGCAAGTGTGCATCATACCTACCAGCCAGTTGATCAGTCGTTTGGTCAACCAGTTGTAATGGTTGCTTAGGCTTTTATATATAGAGATAAATGTAGTAAGAACTTATATATGCACAGCCGTTTTTTAGGGACTAAGGACACAACATGTGTATTCAAGTAGTTATTCTAGTAAGCTAAAGAAGACATGCATGTGAACAGCTTTAGCAGCAAGCTGGCCATGATTATGTCATATAAGAAATATAGAAAAGGTACTATGGAAGGAAGGTTATTACCTCAAGTGGGTGAATGGAAAGGACTTTGGAGCCAGGTCATAGAAGAAGCCACACTAGGAGCTGTTCATTTAGCCATTTCCAAAGGAATGCTACTGCAGTCTTGTCAAAATCAGAATTACTGGTTTATCTAAATTATCTTGGTGGATCCAGAAATACCATGTAGGTAGGACATGGAACTAATTCCTGTGATATCTAAAGATTCATGTGCTTTAAAGATTGTCATATTAGAAGGTTTAATGTGACAACAAAATTCAGAATATATTTAGTTTGCCAGGTCTTAGAAGGAAAACAAATTATTAACTAATTATCACGTTGAGAAGCAACCAGAGATTGAATAAGTCATTTCTGGGAATATATGAGAGAGGAAGAAAAGTACGCAAGAAAATTAATAAACCTTCCCTCATTCAAATCCCAGCACTAAAATGAAGTCCTCTTATAACTTCCAAGTTATTGCTTCATTACAAAAAAAAAAAACAAAAACAAAAACAAAAAAAAACATGTTGTGATTAATAAGCTAGTGAAAAGTCTCTTTTTTTTGCTTAACCTAATTCATGGTACTCAGATTCTCACAGGTGCTAGGTGTTGTCCACATGTATTTGTAACTACACTAAGAAAAGAATTACTTTCTGAGAAGTGGACAGGTAGACGGGGATGCTAAAAGAAAGAAAATGGACAAAGATAATATTCAAGGATAAATAAAATTAACCAAAAAATATTTCAGGATAAAAATGTCAGTCATTTTTAAACTTTATGGATATAGACACTATTAAAGAAAGAATGAAAACTCTAAAATTCTTGTGACTTTTAAAACTAAGTTTCAATATCTGTTATACAGTATCTATAACTCAATTCTGGTAAGTTTCAAAGAGGCATCTTTTCAACTGCGATATATACTTTATGTTTCTAGGAGCAAAGATGGCTGAAATATTACTTACATGTTCTGTTGTTAGTGCGGCACATGGATGAAAATGATCAAAGTCAATGTCGTTATGTTTTACCGAACATATATGCTTTTCTAAATCATTGTATCTCTCTCCATAGAGCACTAAAAATGAAGAGTGAGAATTTCCAAATGAAAAAACACATGGCTGGAATAATTTTAAAGTACAAAATAAAACTCCCCATGGATGTCTCACACATACCAAGTCTAACTTTATATGATTGCTTCATTTGAAAGTGGTCTTTGTGGAAATTGACACGAGAGCTAGTATTTCTTTTAGTAGCAGTATTCTTTTCTATCATATTGTCTGCTTGCTTCCAGTACCATTTCATTGCTTGTAGCCACCTTAAAAATAAATTTCCGTATTATTTAGGCATAACATGAAACTACTTTCTGTGATATAACGTTTTTTAATAACAAAAATGTCATGTGCCTTAAAAATTGTACGTAAGGGAATAGGCCCTGAAACCTGACACATTGAGATTGAATCCCAACCTCCTTATTATTGGCTATGACTCTTGTTATATCACTTAATCTCTCTAAGCCTCATTTACTACATTGTAAAATGGAAATAATAATAGTGTTGGGCCCAACTAGCATGGCTTAGCGGTTGAGTGTCGACCTATGAACCAGGTCACGATTCAATTCCCAGTCAGGAAACATGCCTGGGTTACATTCTCAATCTCCAGTGTGGGGCATGTGATCAATGATTTTCCCTCATCATTGATGTTTCTCTTTCTCCCCCTCTCCATTCCTCTCTTAAAACAATAAAAATTAAAATATGTGAGTATATACACACACACACTGAGTGGCCAGATTATTATGATCTCTGAACACATAATAATATATATGAGGCCCGGTACATGAATTCATGCATGGGTGGGGTCTGGCTATCCTGGCCAGGGAAAGGGGACATGGGCAGTTGGCCAGACTGCCTGCTGGTCTAACTCCTGGTAGAGGGGACAATTTTCATATTAGTCTTTTATTATATAGGATATATACTAAGTGGCCAGATTACTATGTGTTCAGAGAGATCATCACAATCTGTGCACTCGGTGTGTGTGTGTAGTAGTGTTGGAAATTCTATTTAATGGTAATAATGGAACTAGTAAATCATAAGGGTTGTTGGCATTTAAAACAAATTGATACATGCAAAGCACTTAGAACACTACCTGGTACATTGGAGTCTTTAATTATTATTATAAGTGGGCAAAAATATAGCCCAATGACAAAATGATATGGGGCTTTCAACTAATAAAGCTTTTCTATCTTTCTAAACATCCACAAAGTAGGACAATATAAGAAATCTCAAGATCTATGAGAGAGTGTGTCATTATTCCATTTTATTTTTATTTTTTGGGGGGGTAAAGGGAAAAAAACAGGAACATAAATCAGTAACTTCTGGGGAATATTTCTGAGGTATAGGGAAATTTCTTACTCAGTTGCAGATCTTGTTGGCAGAGTCACTGATTTTCCCTTAAAGAGTCTACTAGCACCTCCTAGCAGGTGGCCTTGCTCAGCACCCGCCAGGAGGTGCTAGTAGACTCTTTCCTTGAATATTTCCAGATAAGCTAACAAATTCACTAGAAAGTTATGAAACATTTCCGAACCCATACAGAAAATATAATATTCAATCATTCAAAATAGAGAGCCATTCTATTCAATCGGGAACCTAATGCCTACTCAGTGAGATGTTCAGGGTTGCTTATTGTAGCTGAAAGAGCCAGAAAGGGACTTCGAATCATGACAAGGAGATGTTCCCAAACTTCTGCTCCAATCTCTCCACCAAGACAATGGACCTATTAAAGACAAAAATTTCTCCATTAAAAAGTCCATTTAAAAATAGCACATGAGAATAAGGCATGGAAGCTGATTTCCTACATAGTTTCCTACCACATTTCATCAACCATGCTGAATTTATAAACATATTGGGAAATTCAGGCAATAGAAAATCTTGACACATAAATTTCCCCTGACCCCTATAACTAATGCATCAATAATTCCTCCTTATCTTACTTTCAAAAGTTATTTAGATTATACATTTCTCCCCACGCTTACAGCCAACCAAGTCACCATCACTCCTCGGCTGCACTACCATGCTACCCTCCTGACAACCCTCCTAGCTTCCTATTTTGTGCCCCCTACATTCTTCACATCACAGCCAAAATGATGTATCTAAAAGATAAGTGAGTTAGGCCATGAACCTAACTGACCTTCAATATTTTTCCATTACATATGGAATAAGATATAAATTCCTTAATAAGATATATAATGCCAAGCATACTTTGGCCCTGGCTTGCCTTTTGAGCTTCATCTCAAGCCACTCTTTCCCATCTTCTGCCAAATTTGCTCCAGACATACTGTCCTGTTCTTTATTCCTTGAACAGAATGTTCCTACTCTAGGGCTTTCACATATATTGTTCCTTCTGCTTAAAATGCTCTTATTCTCTCTATTCAACCTGTATAAAGTTCAGCTTAATGTCACTCTATTAGAAAAACGTTCTGCCCTAACAGGTTTGGCTCAGTGGATGGAGTGTTGACCTGCGAACTGAAGGGTCCTAGGTTCAATTCCAGTCAAGGGCATGTACCTGGGTTGTGGGAACAGCCCCAGTAGGAAGCAGTTGATCAATGTTTCTAACTCTCTATCCCTCTCCCTTCCTCTCTGTAAAAAATTTAATAAAAACTATATTTTTAAAAAAAAATAATTTTTGAATGCCCCCTACAGGGCTATCCTCCTACCTCCTGCCTGCCATTATCACAATCACAACAGCCCCTCTTTTTCTTCCCAACATGTACCAACATGGACTGGCATAGTCATCTGTGCATTTAATTGTTTAAATCTCTTTTGTCAATTAGTCTCGGGACCTTAGATGGAGGCATTCCCCACACCAATAATGCCTGGCATTGTGGAGGCACTCCTTAAATATTTGCTGAATACATAAGTGAATGTCTTTTGACCAAATAAAACAAATTCAACTAGACTCTGTGGTCTTCTTTAAACAGATGAAAGTATGGCACCTGGCAATCAACTGGAAAGGACTCACCCATCAGAATCACATAATTAAAAAAAATATATTCCCAATTTTGCCCATTTGGTTTTTCCCTGGTTAAATAATATATCATTTTCCTGAATATGAACTTTGTGTTTTGTACTAAATAGCACATTTCCCTGACCCTACCAGAATAGATATTAGCCTTCAAAACTTTTCAGCTTTACTCTTATATAAAAATGTCATATCATTTTATAGCTTTGAGGTTAAAATATGACTCAAGGTTCTAGATTACAAAGATAAAATTTTTGGACATTTTTTGAGCAGGGATATTCAAGGTCTTTAAGATGCATGCAATACATATAGATTAACCAAAAATTAGTATTATACAAATCAAAAGCACAGCCTGTTTTGTAACAGGAAAAGTTAAGTTAAATATAGATATCACTAGAGGCCTGATGCAAGAAGATTCATGCAAGACTAGGCCTTCCTTCCCTTGGCTAGCAGCACCTGGGACCCGAGCCTCTACTCTGGCCGCTCACCTTCTACCTTTATTCTGGCCTGGAACTGCCTTCCACCTTCCCAGGCTGCCCAGAGGCCCAAAGTGGCTGGGGTGGGGTGGAACGCCAGCTGCTGCCATCTTTGTTGCATCAATTCGCATATTCCCTTCTTATTGGCTATGGGTGCCACCATCTTTGTCATGAAGTGACAGTCGATTTGCATATTCTGTCTTTATTAAATAGGATCTTTTTCCCCTTTAAATTGAAATTTCTTTGAAGTAATAGAATATATGTTTTTATAATGTTTTAAGTTTCATCCAGTTAGTGTTGTACAGTGGTTAGAGTCTGGCCCACACACTAAAGACTCTTGAGTTCGATTCCTGGTCAAGAGCATGTATCTGGTTTACAGGATTGATCCCTGGCCCAGTTGGAACAGATGCCTGTGGGAGACAACCAATCTATGTGTCTCTTTCACATCAATGTTTTCCTCTATCTCCCCTTCTCTCCTTCCTTCCCATTTTCTCTAACAATCAATAAAAAAAAACTATCCTTGGGTGGGGATTAACAAAAAGATAAATATACATAATGTTTTAAGTTTCTTTTAATAAATATTTCTTTTTTAAAAAATATTTTTATTGATTTCAGAGAGGAAGAAAGAGAGAGAGAGAGAGAGAGAGAGAGAGAGAGAGAGAGAGAGAGAGAAATATCAATGTCAGTGCTTCCTGCACACCCCTGCTGGGGATTAAGCCCACAACCTGGGCATGTGCCCTCGATTGGAATTGAAACTGGGACTCTTCAGTTCACAGGTCATATCCCATGACCAAACTGGTTAATGCTGAATAAATATTTCTAATAATACTATAAAAATATTTTTAAATATCTTCTATTTGCCCCTGTAAATTTCCATTGTTTTCTACCCTGCTCTCTCTGCCAACCTATAGAGAATACTTCAAAAGGGCTTTAATGCTCTCTAGTTCCATTGTATTTGGCAAGTGATCAGAAGAAGGAAGGAGAATAAGAATGAGGTCTTCATTCTATTGGCTCCCTACCTGAAAAGTTATTTTGAGCCAGCTGTGTCCCTCGACTAAGGTAATTGGTCCTTACATGTGGCCAACTCAATCTGAATCTCCTTTTCAGTCTCAGTAACTGCTTCTTTGCCTTGTCCTTTTAAATCTAGGGGTAAGTTACAGCTCTGAATTACTGTACTAATCTTATTTATTCTCCCATGCACACCTTTGGAAAATACTCTTTTTGAATTATATTTTAAGTGTGCTACTTGTTTTCAGTTGGGACCAAGACTGATAAGATATTATGTAAGTACCATCATTGTTAGAGGCCATCTTTTTTGCTTTAGAGATTAAAAATTGAATTTTGATATCTCTGTCCAAAATTTATGCCATGGTGGTTATTTCTGCTCTTCTGAAATATTAGTCACCAATAACAGGTTGCTCTCCCATACAGAGCTCTACAGCATAAAACAATATACCCTATTCAGTTTCAACATGAAAATGGAGCCAAAAGATTATGATTATGATTCACTAGGAAAACCATTCAGAAGGAAGTGCATATATACAAAGGGACCAATATCCTAAAGTACCAGAGCTCTTCATTATATGTTGTTGGACACTAGGAAATTAACCCAGAAAAATAATACCAAACCTACCTCATCAAATATAACATATCTGATCCTTTTCACCCATCTTTGGTGATGTGGAGCTAACAGCAGAATTTCAAGGCAGGCAGGCACTGTAACAAGTACCTAAAAGTACGAACATTGCATAAACAAACATTTTGAGCATTTACTATGTATACACATAGTTATAAGAATATAAAATATAGTGTTATAACTCCTGAAAGTACCAGCTGATAAATTTTACTGACAGTGTTTCAGTAAAATTGTGATATATTAGTTGGAACCTTATGAAATTGTAATTTTACAAGTCAAACTGGTAAAATATCAGATTTGAAATTCAAATTCTTATTTATGAGTATTCAAAGTAATACAATAAGAAGAGTTAATTGTCACATGTTTGTTTCCTCAAAATCTGATCCTGATAAACTGCTTAGGATGAAAAATGTTTATGAAGAACCAACAACTATGGAAGTGGGAGGAAGTAGGATGGGGGAGAGGGTAAAGCTAAACTTCAAAACAGGCCTGATGAAATCTTAACCAACCTGGCTCAGAGTTCTGGAGCGAACATTGGCTGTCAGAGCAGTTCCACAGGAAGCCAAAATGGTATGTATACCCCCACCTAGCTCACTCACAGATATGAACTATGGAGGCAGAATTGGGGGAACTGACAGCTGGCATTTGTTTTGACCACAATCCCCCATCTGGATAGCAAGTCCTTCCTTGAAAGGTGATCTCGGTAACACATATCCATTTTTGCCATGCAATGTTCTATAATCATGTTTTCACTTTTGGTTAGTCTAGGTTGTTTATCTATGAGTTCAATAAATCATAGACAAAATGTCTATGATTTGCTTAACACCCAAATTTTTATCCATAATACAACATTTTAAAAATTACAATGAGCAGTAGCAGGTTTAGTTCAGGGGATAGAGCATTAGCCCTCAGACTGAAGGATCCCAGATTCAATTCTGGTCAAGGGCATACCTCCATGGCAGGCTCCATTCCCGGCCCTAGTCAGGTAGCATGCAGGAGGCAACCAATAAATGTGTCTCTCTCACAACCATGTTTCCCCCCCCCCTCTCTCTCTCACTCTCCCTCTGTCTCTCACTCACTCTAAAAATCAATGTAAAAATATCCTCAGGTGAGGATTAACAACAACAACAAAAATCACAGTAAGTATCCTACTCATCAAGAAAAGTAAAAGAACCCTACTTACCAAGTAAAAATAATTCTAACTGGAAATTGGTGTTTGTTCATTTTTTATAACATTGGGTTCTTCAAATCATTTTGAATTAAATTATAACCCAAAATGATGCAATGAACTATAACTAAAATCTGAAATCAAATTGTAAGTGCCCTCCTATTATCCACTCTTTGGATTGTAACAATATTAAATTTTCCCTAAAGCCATTTCACCTTGTATATTCAACTGAATTATTTCCATATGGCCTTGTGAATTTCTAGTGAAAAAGAGATATAAATATTATTATATAATTTGACAACAAAAGCATTCATTAATATGTCCTACCTGACAGTTTAGGGCATTATAACGATATTCCCTTGTAAAAACACCACATAAAGCTTCACCATTTGGCAGATTTTTGATGTAACGATTCTGAACAGTTGCTGCCACTTGATTAACAAGGGCCTAATTGACAAGGAAAAGAGATTCAAGTACAGGTAAAATAGGTTACAATAGGGACTGTATAAAAATATGTCCTGCTATGAGTGCAGGAAGCTTAATAACTGCTTTTTTTTTATACTCGTCTACTCTAAATACACTAATGTGCTTTTTTTCGAGGTATTTTACTAAACATGTGAACTTCACGGATAAACCCCAACATAAAGTAAAGAGAAAAATGGCTTCATCATAAGGAAAAAATAAAAAGGAAATGTTGCTCAAACATCAGGCAGAAAACACACACACACAAAACACACACACACACACACACACACACACACACACACAAAACACAGCTAATATCTGGATGGCCAAGATCCAAGATTTAGAGATAATTGTGAAGCTGCTATAGAGAAAAGGTCAAGTGAGGGAGCCAAGGTAATTTTGTGTTTTTTATATTTGGGGATTTCGCTCATACAACTTAAGTTTGAATATAAACATGAATAAGTAGAACTATGCTCTGGATAAACCATGTAACCTGGTCAGTAAAATCTGAGTGTGTGCAAACCTATGAACATCTTTCTATTTCACACCTTACACCAAAAAAAAAAAATATACACAGATTAATATGTAAATTTTAAAATGTAATTTTAAACATAAAAAAATAGAAAATAAGCATTTCATACATTTTATATGTTTGAGTACACATGGAAAAGCTAAGTGAAAATATTGATAGATATGAATATACAAAAATATTGACAGAACATTGTTATCATTAATGTAACCATAATATAATAAAAAGAAAAAGTGACAAATAAAAGTATATTTATTATAATCTAAAGAGAAATAGTATGCTAACTATACAAAATTCTGATCCTATATAATATAGCTTAATATATAAATAGACCGAATGGCAGAATGACTGATCAGTGGGTGGGAGCAGGGCCGGTGAGTGGGAGGTGCCACGGTGGGTGCCAGCAGGCAGAGGGAGAGGACAGCAATCAGGGGGCGCAATGAGGGGTGACTGCAGAGCGGGATGACTGCGGAGCGGGGCCAGAGCTGCCCCATGGTTGTCAGTGCGCTCCCACAGGCATGTCCACAGGGAGGGACCTAAGCCATTGGTCAGAAGGCTGGGCTGAGGGAACCCCCCTAGTGTATGAATTTTCATGCACCAGGCCTATAGTAAATTAATAAAAAGACATTACCTTTCCCCCCAAATAAAGAAAAATGGGCAAATACATTTACAATTTGTTTATGAATAAATAAATTTCAATACGCCCAAATCATACATAAAGATGCTCAAATCACAAAAAATGCAAATTTAAATATGAGATAAAAATTTTCATCTATCAATCAGTATGGCAAAAACTTTTTAAATAATTAAAAGACAAGAGAATGTGTACTACTATGTATTGCCTTTTAGAAGAGTAATTTGGCAATATGTATTGTGTCAACTTACCAATTCCACTTCTAGTCAGCTTAACTAGAGAATTATTAATCAGTTGTCTCTTGTAAGCCTTTTACTGGGAATCAAGTCTACAACCTTGGCATGCTCCCTGATTAGGAATAGAACTGTGAACTCCTGGTATATAGGTTAACACTCAACCATTGACTCACACTGGCTGGGCCAGCTTAATTTTTCTTGATATACTGTATTACATTCCAACAATGAATACTTACTGGTTTCATAAACATGAAAAACAAAAAAGCTAGAAAAAAATAATAAAGTGCTAGTCCTAGTCAGGTGGCTAACTTGGCTGAAGCATTATTATGTCCACCAAAAGGTTGCAGGTTTGATTCCCAATCAGGGCTTATACCTAGGTTGTGAGTTTGATTCCCAGTTGGGGTACATGTGTAAGGCAACTGATCAATCTTTCCATTTCACATCAATGTTTCTCTTTCTTTCTTCCTCTCTTCTCCTCCCTTCCCCCCTCTCTCTTCCCTCTTCTCAAAACATAAAATTAAAAATAAAAATTAAAAACTAAAATGCTAATTTAAAATAATATATTAGTTGGCAGTTGACCACAAGTCACTCAACACTACACATTTTCCTAGAAAATAAAATGGAGTCTGAATTCACATTAATCCATAGAATTAAAGTTATCCCAACTAGATTTGCCTTTCTTAATTGTAATCATATTTAAAACAACAGTGAGTGAGGATATGTAAACTTATACTTCCTGTAAATAAAACCTTCTCCTACATGACAAGAAGGAAAAATCAAATTAAAGTCACTTGAGCATTACCTTTGTTGGTGCGACATACACAACCACCCCTTCATCGCTCTCCTTCAGCACTTTCTCTATGCAGTAGTAGGAAGCATAGGTTTTGCCTGAGGACGTTGGAGCAACAATCACAGCTGATTCATTATTATCCACAACATCAAGGAGCTCTCGCTGCAGGATTCAGAGCACCATTTGTGTCAATAATGTGAAGAGCATGTTATCAAAACAAATATATTAATACACTTTCAGTGTAACTTTCTGAAACTCAAAAGGAATGATTGGGAGTTGCAAACACATAAAGAGACGTATAGAAAAACATGGTATTCTCTCAGAAGAGAGAATTGTTATACTTTTGAGCAATTTAAGGTGGGTTTGTGTGTGGGAGGGGGAGAATGGAGAGTGAATCTGAATAAAATATCTTGCTATTAAGAAGACCTTTTTGATAATTATTTGTCATTGATTAAGTGCAGAATGGCTTTGAGAAATTCAGTTCGAAGAATTAACTAATATATATATTTTTTGTGATGGTAAGAAAGCAGCTAAGGAAGAGAAAAAATCAATAATTTATTATTTTATTACTCACCTTCTAATTTCTAAATATAAAAATGCCAGGTATCTACTTTGGAGGGCATGTAGGATTTTCATTCCTTCAGCCTATTCTTTTATTCATCAAAATGATGACTACTCAAAGAATCATGTCTGTATGATAGGTGGTATGTGAAAAAACATCCAAGGCCCCAATCTGCATGTTCTCTTAATCTAGGTCCACTCTGGGACCTAGATTAAGCATCAGTTGTTTCTTGCAAGCCCCTTACTGAAGATCAAGCCTACAATTCTCTTCACTCCCAGAGTGAAAGGAGCATCAAAAGAATTGCATTGTTTGTAGGATTAATGAAGAGAACTTGACTGCCTTGTGTCCTGTACTGAAGTAAGCACTGATTCTCCTGCTCCTGAAAAAGAGGCAGGGATTTTTTTAAGGTATCCCACCATCATCAATATAAGAAAGATAAATATCAAACATGACCATCCAAAGTGGTATAAAACTAGAAATCAATTACACACAAAAAAGCGGAAAATTCACAGATATGGAAAGATTAAACAACAATGGGTCAAAGAATAAATCCAAAGAAAAATAAAAAATACCTTGAGACAAATGAAAATGGACATATATCAAATTCATAGAATGTAGAAGAAAAAAAAGCTCTAAGAGGGAAGTATTTAGCAATTCTGACTCCAACAAAAAAATGGCTAGAACTAATAAATGAATTAAGTTGCAGGATACAAAGTCAATACACAAAAATATGTTGCTTTTCTATAAACTAACAACAAATTATCAGAAAGAGAAATTAAGATTACAATTGCATCAAAAAGAACAAAGTACTGAAAACAATTTAACCAAGGAGATGAAAGATTTATACACTTAAAACTATAAGACATTAATAAAGAAATTGAAGAATACACAAATAAAGATATTCTTTGCATATAGATTGAAATAATTAATATTGTTAAAATGTCCATACTACTCAAAGCAATCTACGGATTCAATTATCAAAATTCCAGTAGTATTTTTTCACAGAAATAAAATACACAATCCTAAAATGTGTATGCAACCACAAAGGATACTGAGTAGCCAAAGCAACTTGAAGAAATAACATAGCTGGAAGCATCATGCTCCCTGATTTCAAACTATATTACAAAGCTACAGTAATCAAAAGAATATCACACTGGCAGAAAAACAGTCACACAAGTTAATGGAACAGTGGAAAGCCCAAGAATAGGCCCATGCATATATGGTCATTTAAGGAGCCAAGAATGTACAATGGGGAAATAATGGACTCTTCAATAAATGATGCTGGAAAAACTGGACAGCCACATGCAAAAGACTAAAATGGAATCACTACCTTTCACCATACACAAAAAAAATGACTCAAAGTCAATTAAAGATTTAATGTAAGATCTGAACCCATAAAATACTTTTTGAAGAAAATATAGGTGTTGAACTCCTTGACATAGGACTTGAAAATGATTTTCTAAATCTGACACCAAAAACAAAGGCAACAAAAGCAAAAATAAGGCAGACCACATCAAACTAAAAGACTAAAGCAAAGGAAAACCATCAAAACAATGAAAGGACAACCTGCTGAATGGGAGAAAAATTTGCAAATTTTCTATGCATAAAAAAGTCTAAGTGTACATACAACCATCCTACTGGTAGCTATGGTGCACAGTGACCACCAGGGAACAGACACTCAATGCAGGAGTTGCCATGACACACACTGGCCACTTAAAAAGAAATGGCACCGTAGACCTGGCACTTACAAATCATTCAGCTTCCCCCAAGTGAGACACAGGCCCCACCGCCACCCAGAAGTGAACACCCCACAAAATCACAGCTAACATTGCCGAGACCCCATAGACAAAATGTAGCCCATGGTTGTTGTGAATGCTGGGTAATGATGTCATGTAGCAATGGCCCAGCTTCCTTTCCCTAGTGATTAGCCTTCTTGGAGTCATCCCAGGAACATGACTTGCTTTATTGTCAGGTGCAAACATTTTACACTTTAACTAAATGTCTATGAAGCTTTTTTTCACATGCCTTATCTCATATGACCCTCACAGAAGTCCTGGAGTAGGTAAATAAGAGACTTGGTAGAATCCTATTTTCCTTTCATTAGCCAGAAAATAGAGATTTAGAAAGCTTAGAAACTTGACCAGACTGAAAAGAAGCAATGGTGGATCTTGAAAATGATTTCAGGTTTTCTTACTGCCTAGAATATAGTCAAACACTGCTACAGTTAAATATTTTACCCTTTGTTCTCCTTGCATGATCTATAATAATAATCTGCTTCATGTTGATATTTACGGCTTTGTTGCTGACTACTACCTGAAAGAGAAGTTGGGGTGCTTCACTAGGCTGGAAAAAGTTTAGCTAAATTAGAAAGCAGGTCTAATTAAGCTATAGCTCTCTATATAAAGTTCTCACTGGTGCCAATCACATGCATGTATTTCAATCTGTCATTATTTTTTTGTTTGTTTGTTTGTTGTTTTTTGTTTTTAAAATATATTTTATTGAATTTTTACAGAGAGGAAGGTAGAGGGATAAAGAGTTAAAAAACATCGATGAGAGAGAGACATCAATTAGCTGCCTCCTGCACACCCCCAACTGGAGATGTGCCTGCAACCAAAGTATATGCCCTTGACCAGAATCAAACCTGGGACCTTTCAGTCCGCAGGTTGACGCTCTATCTACTGAGCAAAACCGGTTCCGGCTCAATCTATCATTGTTGATCATGAATTTGGTTGAAACTTCTATTATAAAGGAAAGGTGAATAGCGATATTAAAATATTTATTCTAATTTATTCTAATTAATTTTGTTATGAATCCATGCACCAGGACACTGGTATATATGATAAAGGATTAATATCCAAAATAACAAAGAAATTACATAACTTAACATTAAAAGCAAACAATCTAATTACAAAATGGATAGAGAATCTGAATAGACATTTTCCATAGATGACTTACAGATGGCCAATAGATACATGAAGAGAAGTTCAACTTCATTAATGATCAGGGAAATACAAATCAAAACCACAATGAGATATCACCTCACACCTGTTAGAATGACTATTAATACAAAAGACAACAAATAACAAGGGCTGGCAACTATGTAGAGAAAAGGGAACCTTTCTGCACTATTGGTGAGAATGTAAATTTGTGCAGCTACTATAAAAAACCTGTGAGGGATTTTCTTAAAAATTAAAATACAACTATTTTATCATCCAGTAATTCCACTTCTGGGTATTTATTGGAAGAAAAAAATAACACTAACTCAAAAAGATATATGCACTCCCAAGACATGAAAACAACCTAAGTGTCAAATCAATGATTAAATGGATAAAAAATTGTGATATATAAACACATATATATGTATATACACAATATAATATCACCCAGCCATTCAAAAAAATGAAATCTAGCCATTTGCAACTAAATATATGGACCTTGGACTTTGTGAAATTATGCTTAGTAAAAGAAGTCTATCTGAGAAAGTTTTAAAATGAAAGAAAGAAAGGCCCTATCTGGTTAACCTGTGGACTGAAGAGTCCTGGGGTTAATTCTGATCAAGGGCACCATACCTCAGTTGCAGGTTCCTCCCAGGCCTGGACCTTGGCTGGAGTGTATGAGGCATCCAATCAATGTGTTTCTCTCACATTGATATTTCTCTCTGTCTTTCCCTTTCTCAAAAAATGCGGAAATATACTCAGATGAGAACAGAGAGAGAGAGAGAAGAACTAGAGGTGGGGGTGAGGACTGGGACAAAATGGGTGAAGGGGGGATTAAAATTAAATTAATTAATTTAAAATAAATAAGAACCACTACAAGTAAAAAAAAAAGCAAACAAAACAAAACACACATTAAAAAAAAACTTTGGAGCTCACAATTATAACTAGCATTAGGTTATCCTATATCAGAAGGAACTATGAGAAATTAAATTTTCTTGGGGAATTAGAGCATAATATGTACTACTATCTAGGTTATGACTGAAATTTATATGTAGAGAAAAAATGCCTAAGACTCAGAAATGTAAACCTAAAGTCATCAGTGTAGGCAGACTGTAAACCACTGTGGGGTAAGACTGTCTCGGGGTTCACTGCAATCTTGATGCTAAATAAAGTCTCTCATTTCATTCTGAATTCTTTGATTCTCCAAAGCAAAGTCCTTGGGGCACACTCCTTAGCAATAAAATTTTTCATTTTGGTGCTAAGTTTAAAAAAAATCAACAGTTAATTGTTTCAGAAAGAAAAGGCAATATAAAATAAAAGTGAACATTTCTGATATCTTCCTCAAAATTAAACAATAAAAAAAAGAAGTCAGATTCTGACTATTTAGTCCATTATATTGAAATTATGTAATTGCACTTTTGTAGGTAAACAACTTCAATTCATCAGCAATTTTATATGGTTCAGTCTATGAAGAAACACATGATGTCATTCTAAATTTTATACCCATTAATACTAATTTTACATTTATTTGTAAATAAGAATAGCTACTATGGTAACAGATGAGGCAGGTAAATATATAAACACTTGTCTACACAGTTCAATGTACCAAATTTCTCTGAGCACATTTATAGATTTACATATGAAATCCTACTAAAAAAGGGAAAATTTGGAGGCTGCTCCATAATGATACAACTGGATGACACACAACTTCCAAAATATACATGTGAGTTCAACAGAGTACCTCCAAGGAAATGAACAAAATAAAAATTTTACTGTCTTTAAGTTGAAAAAAGTCTACACTTAACATTACAATAACAAAATAATTTTAAATGCTATGACAATATTAAAAAGTTAATGACAAATATAATAGGTAGCACCACAATAATGAAAAGATAGATCACATCTTATATAATAAAAGAGCAATATGCAAATTTTGACCTTACCTCCATTACACCCACAAGTCACACCCACCAGCCATGCCCATCAGCCAATCAGAGCGAATATGCACATTAACTACAGCCACAGAGAGAACAGGAGGGAGGCTTGGGTTGCCCCTGGTGATGCAGGAGGCCAAGCTCCAGCGCTTAAGGCGAGCAGAAAGCTTGGCTCTGCTGCAGGCTACAAAGTTTCAATTGTAGAAGATAAATAAATCCCAGATACCAGGGCCACCACTTGGGTCGCTGGAGAGGTGTGGCCGGCCTGAAAACCACAACAGGCCTCTAGCCCAGGCTGCTCCACAACCCAAGGGAATACCCACCCTGATCCAGGACACCCTTCAGGGCAAACCAGCTGCCCCCCACCTGTGCACCAAGCCTCTATCCTATCTAAGAGTAATATGCAGATTGATCATCACTCCAACACATAAGATGATTGCCCCCATATGGTCAAAAGATCCTGCCCCCATGTGGACACAGGATGGCCACCACAAGAGGGCCAATAGAGGAGGGCAGTTGGCACGAACCAGGCCTGCAAGGGAGGACAGTTGTGGGAGATCAAGCCTGCAGGGAAGGGCAGTTGGAGGGGACCCAGGCCTGCAGGGGAGGGCAGTTAGGGGTGACCAGGCCTGCAGGGGAGAGCAGTTAGGGGCAAACAGGCTGACAGGGGAGCAGTTAGGCATCAATCAGGCTGGCATGGGAATGGTTAGGGGGTGATCAAGCTGGCAGGCAGAAGTGGTTAGGGGTAATCAGGAAGGCAAGCAGGTGAGCAGTTGGGAGCCAGCAGTGCTGGATTATGAGAAGGATTTCTGACTACCCATTTAGGATCAGGCTTAAATTATATTTCTGAATGGGGAGAGATCATCTACATGGATTGGGCCTAAATGGGCAGTCAGACATCCCTCAAGGGGTCCCAGATTAGAGAGGGAGCAGGCTGGACTGAAGGAACCCCCCTCTGTGCGCAAATTTAGTGCACCAGGCCTATGGTTTAATAATTTAAACAAAAAAGCCCTGTTTAATTCAGTCATTACCTGCCATGTGTCAGGAATAAAATCATGAACTCTGGGATCTGGATCTTTTCTCTCATCTCGTAGCAAATAATGGCCCATGTATTGTAGTTGAAACCGCACAGGCCCAATGCCAATTGAATATTTATTCTTTTTCTTCTCTTTTATGCCATCTTCTGCAACCTACATTGTTTTAAAAGTTCATTTGAAAGTGATTTTAAATTATAACATCATTCAAATAATTAAAACATTTATTACTAGCATATTTTATGAGAAAAAATTTAACACTTTTTAAATGTTATAATATCTTTGCTGAACTATTTTAGCACCTACTAATCATCTTAACCATGAGTAAACTAGCAGACATCAAAGTTTTCAAATATCCATCAAAGTGTTTGTAGCTACAATCTGATAAATGTAAAGACCACTGAAAAATCCCATTATACTGTTTAAATATTTTGCTAGAATTAAACATCGGATTAGTTTTACAGTTCTACAGAGATTATCTGGCATTTAATGTTTATCCAAACACGTATACAAGATTTCTAATTCCAGATTACTTCAAATTTGGGCAGCTGGGTTACTAATAATGATTATGAATTCAGAGTAAATATTTTCAGTTAAAAATATTTGCAAGACCGTTTATATAATCCTAATAATTATTATATTAAAATGGAACTCTTCTGAAAACATTACCTCAGTTGAATTTAAAGAACTTGCCAACTCATCAAATCCTAAATAATTAAGGCATCTGGCTATGAGTTGCCGATCTGCTTCTTGCAAAAGTTCTGCGTGTTTATCCATCAAGGAGTGGATCCTTTTCATCATTTGAACAGCTATACTTAAATCTTTTGTGGTTTCACCTTGGCAAAGAACAACACAATTGTTATAGACCACCAAAAACAATAAATTTATGTTATCCTAGAGTAGTCCTCCAGGCTATCAATTTGACCTAATTAAATTCATTTTCTTAACATTGATGAAGGTTTTGGAACACAATATACTAAACAAAATAATATTAAAGTGCAACTATACACACATCATATCTCCATGGACAACTGAGTTGAAGAAAAAGAAAAATCTGATAGTTCACGATAGAAATAAGATCATTAAATCTCAAATTTGTGCAAGTTCTGGGGAACAACCAATATTTTCCCCACCTATTATTTTCACACCTTCTCTTCTGTGTTCACAGAAAAATATCACTTTAAATACCTAGTTAAAAACTTAATGACATTTATTGAGGTCTACTCTTGCCCACAGCTAAGAATTTGGCATAATCAATGGAGCCTCTCAATTCAATCAGCCTAATACACCTGCCAGAACAGGCTTTACTGATTCCTCTTTGTTGCTTTGTAGTCATGCACATATAATCTTTTTATACTTAACACTGCTAATCTTTCCTTACTTACCATTTTAAGGCTGTTTTTGATCCTGTCTTCTAAGCAACATATATTCAACAAATATTACCAAACACCTAACAAATGCTATAAGAAACTACAAAAACTTTAGTATATAATTATTCTTATTCTCCAGGAGGGTAAGCCACTGTTTATTCTGATTTCTCTTACAACATGTTGGTTTGAGAGAAACACCTAAGCCAAGTCTCAGGATTTCCACTGTAATAAAATCCACAGTGAAATTATGACTTTGCTAGAGCAGACTGAAGTCCGTAGAATAAGAGCGTGGGGAATTAAAAAACCTGGTGACCCTGTGTTAAGCGGATTCAAATGTGGAGAACCTCAAGACAAACAACAATTAACTTTACTCAGAACAATTGTCAGTTTGGAGTTATGGGACATGGTCATTTCCCTCACTATCAATTTACATTCTCTACCCAATCTTATTTCTCCTTTATTGTCTTATTGTAAAGCAGAGTGCACGGAACCACAGCAACTTCTGGAAGAACTCAGTAAGATAATAAACATGATCCCAGTTTTACCCAAAAAGAAAATGTTCATATTTCAGATCTTAAAGATGAATGCCAGATTCTCCCAGGTGCCTCACCATCTTTGTGGGTTTCCTTAACCATTTCGACAACCTTGTAATTTCTTTAAACCTCTCTTTGGTTTGAATTTGTTTATTGTGGGAACCTCTTTCCACGTCCCGCATGGTTCAGGGTTCCCGGGTCAGGGTTCGGGTTCTGAAGGAGGCCGCACACAAACGAAATGAGAGACTAGAAAATATTAATTTGGCGATATTGGGGGGCCAGGCAGGAGCCTTCCTCTAGTGGAAAGGACTGCCCTTTGCTCTGGCCTTTTTCTCCCTTTTATTAAGGCTTTGGGACACACCCCTAGCCTTTAGGCAGGAAATAACAAAAACAGAAATTGACATGAAACAAACAGATAGAGGTTGCTTCAACCAATAATGTTTCAACTAAACAGGGAGTAATTAGCTCTGACCTTTCAGAGCAATTAAGGTTGACCAGCCTTCTGGCCTCCTGTTTACATCCTTTTAGTTAGAACAATATTTGGTTTCCGACAGTTTATGAGTGTGCTAAATATTTGCTACTGGGACTCTGTCTGAGATTTCGTTATTTACTGATAAAATGGAGGTAAGAATACTTGGAGGGATTTTGTAAGGATAAAATCAGATAATGGATCTAAAGCCTCTAACACAAATTTCCATTTAATAAGTGACAGCTATCATCATTCGATTTTTTATTAATTCTCCAATTTATCAAAGTGAAACACACACACACACACACACACATAGAACCATATACCTTTTCCTTGGCTTTTACAATGTTCTTTCCATGCTTTCAAGCAGGCAGTTAACCCTACTATTTCAACTTGATACTTCACCAGGTTACTTTTGCATGATTTCAAAAAATCTTCCAGGTTATGTATTCCAGAGTTTAAATTCTCTCTCATTCCTTCCTCAATGGAGTGTGACAGAAAACTCCACTTATTCTCTTCTTTTTCTTCTTCCTTGGCAAATAATCTCTTCTTATTCTCTCTAGTAATTATTTCAGCCTTTGTCTTCTTCCCAAAAAAGAAAAAAAACACATATCATGAATCAAGTTGGAAAAATTCCAATATTTCATGAATGAGACAATATCTGTAAGTGTATATTGATTTTGGACCATCATCCCATTCTTGAATAGGCGCAATTTTAGTCTCTGTCTGTTTCTTAAAATTAAAGCCTCTTGTAATTGAAAATTTATGACAATTTAATTTAATGAGTATAAAGGTTATGTGATTTTTCTAGGCTTATGAGTGATCTACATTATAAATCAAAGAGTAAATATAACAAAATCAAAATATCAGGGCACTATTTTTTCATGTCTTTATGCACTGATTCCAGGTGTAATCTCTCGAATAGGTTCCTTTTTGCATTCCTCCATGGTCCCCTCTCTATCCCCTACTGGTTTCTCAAGATATTTCTTCTATGAAACCTTTCCTAATTCTCTTAACACTAAGTCATGTATTCCTCCTCTTCCTGGGCATCTCTCTATCAAAGCACTCATCACATGTATTATAGCTATGAATTGTTATCACAATGTTTTCACATCCAAGCCTTTAGTTTTATATTTGTTAATAAATATAGTAGAGTCCTGGTGCATGAAATTCATGCATGGCAGGGAGGAGGGGAAAAGTATCTTTCAGCCCAGCCTGCTCCCTCTCCAATCTGGGACCCCTTGAGGGATGTCCAACTTCCTGTTTAGGCCTAATCCTATCTGATCAGGCCAAAATGTGCAACCAGACATCCCTCTCACAATCCAGTGAGGTCCCAACTGCTCAACTGCTTGCCTTCCTGATTGTCCCTAACTGCTTCTGCCTGTCAGACTAATTACCTCCTAACCACTCCCCTGCCAGCCTGATTGATGCCTAACTGCTCCTTTGCCAGCATGTTTGCCCCTAACTGCCCTACCTTGTGGGCCTGGTCACCCCCAATTGCCCTCTCCTGCAGGCCTGGATCCCTCCCCTCCAAACTGCCCTTCCCTGCAGGCTTGATCACCCCAACTGCCCTCCCTTGCAGACCTGATCCCTGCCATCTGCCCTCCCCTGCTGGCCATCTTGTGGTGGCCATCTTGTGTCCACATGAAGGCACGATCTTTTGACCACATGGGGGCAGTCATCTTGTGTGTTAGAGTGATGGTCAATCTGCATATTACTCTTTTATTAGATAGGCTAGAGGCCTGGTGCATGGGGGAAGGAAAGGGGGGACAGCTGGTTTGTCCTAAAGTGTGTCCTAGATCATGGTGGGTGTTCCCTTGGGACATGGGGTGGCCTGGGTGAGGGGCCAGCCATGTCCCCCAGTGACCCAAATGGAGGCCCTGGTATCTGGGATTTATTTATCTTCTACAATTGAAACTTTGTAGCCTGAAGCAGAGGCCTGGGCCTGCCAGGGTGTATGGAAAGCTTGGCTAACTCCATCGCCAGGGGCAACCCAAGCCTCTCTCCTGCTCTCTCTGTGTCTGCAGCCATCTTGGTTGGGTTAATTTGCATACTTGCTCTGATTGGCTGATGGGCGTGGCTGATGGGTGTGGTTTGTGGGTGTAGCAGAGGTATGGTCAATTTGCATATTACTCTTTTATTAGATAGGATTATGTATAGATATTCAGATTAGAGCATCTTAACAAGTAAGTAAAATAATAGGTGATAATATATATAAAGCATTGTAAGAAACTACCAGAGACTGAACAAAATAGCTTAAGAAGAGGCAAAGAGAAGTAAAACATTGTGATAGAATTTATGGAACCTACGTTTGCCTTTTTGGTCTTGGGTTTACTGGAATTCTTCTTTGGCTTGACATCTTGAGTTACAATGAGTTTGGAAGAGACTGATTCTAATGAATTTCCATAAAATCGCTGAAAAACTTGATACTTTTGCAAAGATTTAAGATATAAAGGATCTTCTGGAAAGCAAAAGACAAAATGTAATACAACTGCATTTCTTAAATAGCATTCTTACTAATTAACCACATCATCGCAATTTAACGAACTTTCTTTTTTAGCTTGGAAGAGTAATTTATTGTTCACTTTTGTTAAAGAGGGGATCTTTAACTCAGACTATCTCTTGTATATATAATAATTCCTTGCTTTATTTAAAGGATAAAAAGATAAAGCCTTCTTTCATTACCTACCTCTCAAAACAAATATCAGGATGCTATGACAGATTCTGGGCATTAGCTTTGTCATGTGTCTTGTGAATAAAGTTAAGAAAAGGAAAGTAGAGGCAGAGTCAAGAAGGTAGCCAGTTAGGATATTCCGTCTTCTTGCATCACGTAAAGGAAAAATCATTACTCCAGCCCATAGTCACAGAACCAAGAGCTTGGCAGCTGAGAAAAACTTACATCATGGTAAAATCCAATAACAGAAGAAATCTTAACAGTCAAGATGTGATATATGCCCTTACCCAAGAAAAATTACAATATTCAAAGGGAATAACTAAACTTGTTAATTTTTCTATGTCTATCTACATATATCAAATCAAACCACTTTGAAGGGTGTTAATGATTTATCTAAAAGATCCCTTGCATCTTGTAGAATCTTGTTAGTTGTTTATATAAGCAAGCTGATGAGTATTTCATATGAGCATGTTTACTGTGCATACTCCTAGATTCTCCTGAAAGTAAGTTGTGTCTACTTGTGGGGAGAAGGAGTGGGAGTGACATAGAGCAAAGGTGAGATGAATATTCCAAGAACACCAGATCCTAATTCAAACTCTGTTGATGCACTGCTAGTGACTTTATGGGCTTCCATTTTCAGTTCCTACCATCCTAAGCATGAAGGCAGATAAAATGTTGGCACTTAATATACGCAGTCAACTGGGTGGTGTGAAAGCAACTGCAATTGTTTGAAAGACTAGGGCCTCAATATTTTTGACATAAAAAAATATACAGAATTCTTCAAATATAAATTGTCTTCACTTAAGACAGCTTCTAACTTTTGTGGAGACAAATGTCATCTTTGTGTACTTCCTCCTAAAACTTCCTCCTAAGACACCTACATACCTATGTACATATGACTGTCAGTAAAGGTAATGGTACTCTTCACTACCATCTTTACTAACATTCATCTAAATATTTTTTGGACTAGTCTTACTCAAGAAATATAATTTGTGGCACATAATATGCTATATTTCATCCTGAGGTAAAAGACAGAGAATGAAATTGATTTTAGTTTATTTCACCAAAGTCACAGAGCTCACCATTAAAATGGCACTTTGACTTATCATAATCATCACTAAGGGGTCTATGAGAATGCCAATGTACAAGCTCATCAAATGCCTTATGTTTAACCAGTGAAGTTACAATCGGATCATCCCTATGAGAGAAAAAAAATACATTCATTATTTTAAAGTACATTCAAATATAACATAACACAGACTATACTTTGCAATTATATATTTTTTTAAAATTGTAGCCCTCTTTCCTCTTTCTGTGATATATATATAGTTGAACCCAAAGAGCAGTTTATTAGAGACTTAATAATCCAGAATCCACTTGATGTTTTAAACAGTCCCATCAACATCAAAAAATATTAATGAATTAATTAATTAAAAGCATGCAGCTTGAGTGATTTTACTCTAAGATTAAGACCATGTTGATTTTCACCTAGCATTGATCAAAGGACATTGATATATTTAATATCAAACTCATATGTTTTACAAACATATATTACATCTAATATACTCTAATCTGTTATAGTTGAAAGAATCTTTAAAGATTAATACTCCATACAAGTGTTTAAAGGGCACTTTTGTCCCTATACCTCTTTAGAAAAGGCAAATCTTTCAAAATGTCTCCAACAAATTTATCAACCATCTCAGATGACATTGGAATAAAACCCAAATTGGGCATCTTTTCCTTGGAGGTGTCTGCAAACAAAATATAAAAACAAGGTCAAATGTGAAACTTTCATACAGGGCTATTGCACATTATTTTCTAAAATTTTACATTAAAAATATTTTTCATTGATCTTATTTATATTTATTAAATTCCAGGCCTTTCTATAAAACTATTTCCCACATTAAAACATTTGAGAATATAAGCAAATAAATATCATTTAAGTAGATAGATAGGCAAATAAATATCAGACATATCACATATATGACACATATATATGATAGTTAGCAAATACAGTTCATAATTCTAGGTAACCTGCCATTGCTCTGGCTCATTACCCCTTGGTGTTCACTGTTTCCATCTTTGTCAAATACCGTCCTGCCTGAACTCTACTGCTCTTTGCCTGAGCACTTTTTATCTTATGATCCACGTGGAGCAGTGCTAAGAATTTAATGCTCCAGAGTAGTCCTCAACCAAAGGCTGAGAGTCCCAGGACAATTTACTAGTAATTATAGTTGCCCTCAATAGAAACTTACTCATTAACTTGTCCTGCATTTATTTTCCTCTCTTCCCTACCTATTCTTACCACTACTTTATTTGATCTTTCTGGGTCAATAGATTATTTGTACTCAAGTTTCTGTCTGGTGTAATTTATACTGACAGAAGGAAAGAGGAAAGATATATATATTTCTCCAAGTCATGAAAAATGATGTCCTTATATCAATACATCCTAAACTCTATTAGCTTTTGTTCTCATATTCCTTCAGGGATCATTTTCTTCTTGCTGGAATTCATCAAACAGAATATTGTCAGTGATGCTTTGATGATGGTTAAGTCAGTTTTGTATTTATGAAAATATCCATTTACTCCTTCATTCGTAAACTGTATTTTAAGAATTAGAGTGGTACCTCGAGATACGAGTGCCCTAACATTCAAGACTTTTGAGATATGAGCCGTCGAGCGAGCGATTTTTGCTTTGAAATACGAGCAACATTTGAGATAGGAGTAATTGCGCGGATCATCCTGCTGCACACGACCCACCAGTTTACCTACCGAGTTTACTGCAACTCGAGCATCTCATAGTTTCCCAAGCCTCAAGGTTACAGAACAAATTAAACTCGTATCTCGAGGTACCACTGTATATGTAATGTCACTCTATTCTGACTTCTATTATCATTATTATTGAAAAAGTCTATTACTATCCTTTTTGTTCTTTTCTAAGTAACTCTAATTCGTTTAAGATATTTATTTTTATACTAGAGGCCTGGTGCATGAAATTCATGCATGGGAGAGGGGTGGGACTAAACCAACAGTCAGATATCTTCCTCACAATCCAGGACTGATGGCTCCTAACTGCTCACCTGCCTGCCTGCCTGATTACCCCTAACCCCTTCTGTCTGCCAGCCTGATCACCCCCTAACAGTTTCTCTCCTGGCCTGATGATGCCTAACCACTCCTGCTGGCCTGATCACCCCCAAGTGCCCTCTGCTGCCAGCCTGATTGTCCCCAATGATCCTCTCCTATAGGCCTGGTCACCCCCAACTTTCCTCCCTGCTGGTCATCTTGTGGTGGTCATCTTGTGATGATGTGAGAGCATTGTGCAAGGGTGCGAGGACCACCTAGGCTTTTATTAGTATTGCTTCTACAATTTTATTCTATTGTGTCAAGTGAATGTATTTGTCTAAGAGTGTGAATATCTACATGTTTAATTTATTCCACTTGAGATTCATAATACATCCTGAATGTGCAAATTCTTATCTTTCACAAGTCTAGGCAAATGCTCAATGTTGATATCTTCCATTATTTTCCAACCCACAATGGCTCAATCTCTCCTTCTGAATCTCCAAATGAATGAAAGATTGACTTCTTCATTCTATCTTTCATATATATGTTAATTTCATCTGAAGGTATGGTTACAGATTTGTTAGAAAGGAGAAAAAGGGGGAGGGGAGTAAAGGAGAGGGGAAAAAGAGAGAGAGAGAGAGAGAGAGAGAGACAGAGAGAGACAGAGAGAGACAGAGAGATAAGAAAGCACTTCCTGTATATGCCTGGACCAAGATCAAACCTGTAATCTTTCAGTGTACAAGATGACATTCTAAACAACTGAGCCACATCAACCAGAGGTTCTTCATATATTTTAACATGACTTTTGTATTTATTATTTACATTTGTTTATTTATTTATAAATTGTTTTCCAGCTTTATTGAACTATAATCAACATACAGCTGTGTAAATGTAAGGTGTACAATGTGTTAATTTCTAGTCTGTATAATTCTTTTGATCAATTTCTATTTCATAAATTCTCTTTAGCAATATTTAATCAGCTTCTTACTAATAACTCACCTGTTGATAATACTTTCATTTCTATAAGTTTATTTTAAAATGAAAATGATGTTTTAGAGTATTTTATTTCCTCATGTCTCAAGTCTCATATTTTCTTTAAACATTTTAAACATATATATAGTATATTTTAGATTTGATAATTATAAAATCTGTAGTATTTAAGAGTTCTAGATTTTTTTTCTCTTATTGTTTTTCTTAGGGCTTATTTCCTTTATTGTTTTATAAATTTGTATTTATACTAATATTTGGCAGAAAATCCTGTAAAACTAAGGTGGCTTAGAGTTATCTGCTAATACAATAAACTGGAGCCCCAGTTGCTTGGGAGAGCAAATCAATAACCAGAAACTCTCAGAGTGATTTACTTGGTACCATCAGGTTTTCTTTATTTTAGGCTCCTGGGATTTCCATTTTGTTGCTTTCAGCTTCGCTATAATTATACAAAAAGATGTTTTGTATCTCAACTGTTGCCCACAAGACATTATCGCTTGATCATTATACTGCCAAATTATTGAAAATGGCAGTCACCTAAATCTGACTTTTTTTAAAAAAACCACAATATTAGTTACAAGCAAAACATAACATTTCTAAACTACAATCATAGCATATTACCCTGATGAAATGACAACAAAGGTAATTTATTATTAAACTGCATAGTGCCAGGAAAGTATTTATACTTGTAGCATTTGGACACTGGTACTTTCAAAACATTTTCAGATTAATTTAGAGATTTATTACCTTTGATTGGTACCGGATCCTTTTTAAGAAAATTAAGTTGTGTTGTCCTCAGAGGAAGTGGCTTTCCAACATCAAACTTTCTGACCAACTTTGATACAATATTCCAGAGATATTCATAATCTTTCATAATGGCATTTCCCAAATTCAAATGTAGACCTAAATAATAGTTAAAAATACTAACTGTTAAAAGTCATTCGCACATATGCAGAAACATGCATTTTTATTAAATTCATATTTCTCTGAAATACTTGTCAATCAATAAGATTTTCAATGGGTTCCACACTGCACCTAAATGAAAATGGTCCCTAGTGTTGACTATGATATTGTAGATTTAAAATTTAATCTTGGTTTCCTATTTTAGAGCAAGTATTAAAATTATAACTATCTTAACTAACAATAACAGATGGTGCATATCTAGTTATCATTTAAGGTAATAAAAGTGTTATGCCACACATATTACAACCAATAAAAATGAATAAAAACAATGACTTTACAGAAAATGTAAGAGGATTGCTAAACTTATATATAGCCAATTCATTTCAATGCTTGCAATATGAAAGAACCAAATCTTAAAGGGTAAAAGAAGCTTCAATCATGCCCAGCTGTAGTTCTTTTAAAATGTGTTTTATTTTTTTAATATTAAGAAGCAAAAGAAAAGTTATTCCAAGAAAATAAGTCAAAGAAAGAAAAACAAATCTGATATTACAAATGCATAAATCAGCTTTATCTTTTGAAAAATATTCCCTAAATATCTAATTGTAATAGATGATATTAATCAGAGTAAATATATGAGAAAATGTTATGCATTTATTTAAATGAAAAATTAAACTGTTAAGTTATCAATATTCTTTCAAAAAATATCTGTGGAATAATATTAAGTGAAAGGAAGTTTTAAAATACAATAATCACTTTAATTGCAACTAAATAAAACATATATATATATATATATATAAATAAACAAAGATAGGAAGGAGAATGATTGCTACATTATATTTTGGAAATACAGCTATATGATTTTTGAGATTTTAAATTTTTTACATTGTTTATCTCTGGTTGAAAGTATAATTATTACAATATACTAAGATAGTACCTTGAACATTTTCATTTTCATAGTAAAAAGCAATATTCTTCAACAAAAGCTCATCACTTAAGTCACAAAGGTGAATTAAATTCAGATTCCAAATCTCAAAAATGTTTCTACTATTTAGGATGAAATATTCACAGTACTTTCTCTGAAAATTGGAAATTAAAAAAAACAAGTTATTGACAATTTCTATATTAGCAATAAGCTATAACATGACTTAAAAATGCCTGTAATCCAACTGATAGGCAAATTGGTTGGGTTCTTTCCAATTCGTATTAGTGTAAACTCTTTCAGTCTGGGTAGTTATGAACAATTTATACCTTAAAAGATTAAAGCATAACATAAAAGTAAATTGACAAAAAAAAATGAGTTAAGTGTAGTTCCTTATTCTGAAACAGAGAAGTCCATATTTAACTCTTTACCCTCTTTTCTATGCTTTCAGTATGAAAGAACACAAGGTCTCAAGGCTTTAGAAATATTTTTGCTTTTAAATGTTTCTGTTCTTTACTTAGGTTTAATGTTTTCCAATTTTACTTTCAGGTCAAAAGAACATAAAAATAAAGAGCATTTGATTGTTCAGGGACCTAGAAGAGGTTGAGTCCTTCAAACTTAAAGATTCTCATTTGTCTATATTGATGTGCACCTACCAGGCTTATGTTCTGGAGCTATGTTCCCACCTAACACAGACAGAATGTCTTCACTGACCACACTTAGTCCAGGGTAGTATATGAGGAAGCAACCTCAGCAAGTGAAAGCCTGGTTATCCCCTCAGTCAATACTAGTGTAGGGAGAGTTAAGTTCCAAGGAGGAAAACTGAGGCTTCTCTGCTCCACACTTTATTGGTGAATTTAAAACCTAAGAGCAAGAATTTAAAGCATGGGAAGAGTGGAAAAACTAGTATCCCCAGTGGTCAGTTATGAAATCAACCAAGAACTCTAAAACAAAGAAGCCTGGGATGGGGGTTGGCAGGAGGTACCCTAGCATTTTTTGCAGTTCTGTGGCCTGCAAAGTGTTTATTATAGGTAGCCACTTGAAGTGGATGCTTCTTTGAAGTGAATGCCTGGGCAATCAATGCCTAATTCAGATACAGTACTCGGGGATTACAAACAGAAAATCAACTTTCAGGGTTTACAGTTGTTTGTGGTGAGGTGGGTATAAACAAACCTACTGCACTGCTACTATAGTCCTCAGATAGGAGCAAATTTAAACTACAATGAGATAACGCTTCACAACTTCCAAAATGGCTATCAATAAACAAATAGCATAAGTGCTGGCAAAGATGTGGAGAAAAGGGAACCCTAGTGCATGTTGGGAATGCAGACTGGTGCAGCCACTGTGGAAAACAGTGTAGCGTTTTCTTAAAAATTAAAAGTGGAACTGCCTTTTGTCCTGAGAACACACTTCTGGGAATGTATCCTAACAATCATGAAATACTAATCAGAAATAATAGAGGCACTCCTATGTTCACAGCAGCATATTTACAATAGCTAAGACCTGGAAACAGCGCAATGCCCATTAGTAGATGCGTGGATAACAAAATGCTATGGTACGTTTACACAATGGAATACTAGGCAGCTATGAAGAAAAGAACTCTTTTGCAACAGCATGGATAGACCTGGAGATTATTATGTTAAGTAAAATAAATCAGTCAGAAAAAGACAAATAAATGCCATATAATCTCACCCATATGTAGAATTTAATGAACAAAAAAGAACCAGAGGTATGGATACATGGAACAGAATGACAGACGTCAGAGGGAAGGGATGTGTTGGGGCCTGGATGAAAAAAGGTAAAGAGATTAGTCAAAGGACACCTATGCATAGTGCATGGACACAGACAACAGTGTGGTGATGACCAGAGGGAGGGGGGCTTGGGTGGAGGTAGGCAAAAGGGGTAGAACGGGGTGGGCATCTATAATAGTGTCAACAACAAAAAAGTATAGTCCTACAATTACAGTGGTAGGCTAGACCATCTAGGTTTATTAAGTGCATTCTATGGTGTTCACACAATGAGGAAATCATCTGATAGTGCATTTCTCAGAACTATCCCCATAGAAGAACACTAAAGAGATTCCACACAACTATAGAGCAGTGGTCCTTAAACTTTAGCATGAATCTTATCTGGAAAGGTTGTTAAATAAAACACATGTTGCTAAGCACCATCCCCAGCAATTGATTTAACAGGTCTGAGTCAAGCCTAAGAATTTGCACTTCTACCAAGTTCCCAAGAAATGTTTCTCCTGTTGGTCAGGAGACCATACTTTAAGAATCATTGCCATGTAACAGCCCTGCCCCACCAATCCTTGCCTATAATACCACTGAGTAAACAGTACTATGTGAAAACAGTACACCAACTGCTCCTCACTTTATTTACTTCATACAAGAAGCATCTGTGTGGTCTCTGAGTGTCAAGATTTGAGTAAGTATCAAACTCTCCTTTCCGTTTGTTTAGCTGTTTTTTTCCAGAGGCTTCAGAATATGCCCTTTATTATGAAATTTTCAGAGGCTAACTGAAGTTATCAAGATAAAGCATAGAGAATGGGGGAAAGCAGAGGTTTGCTTGCCTATGGAATAATCAGAACGCAGAATATATTGGGAAAGGAACAGGTTTGAAAGCTGGACATAGATGAAGTTAGATCCCAACTTGATCATTTATTAGTTGTGCTAATTGGCCACTTAACCTCTCTGAGCCCAAGTTTTTCATGTGTAAAATGAGAATCTAAGAGGAGTGTTATGTCTGAATGAGGTAACATAGGTCTACACAAAGCTGGTGAAGAATAAATGGTAGCTATTCCTATTGGAATCATGTATCCTAATTGAAGAGGGAACCCACCTATATCTAAAGACAACCCCTAGATCCCATCCCCTCACCTTAATGTCCTAGTATTTTCATCCTCCCCTCTCTTAATTTCTATAATCAGCATCTAAGCATGTTCAATCATTGCCATTTTATTCATTTTTAATATTTGTTTAAAAATATGTTTTTATTTATTTCAGAGAGAGAAATGGAAAAGGAGAGATAGAAACATCCATGATGAGAGAAAAATCATTGACAGGCTGTCTCATGCTAGTTCCCTCCTAGGGAATGAGCCCACAACCCAGGCACTTGCCCTGACCAGGAATCAAACCGTTATCTCATGGTTCATGGGTTGACACCCAACCACTGAGCACACTGGCCGGAAACCTTTGCCATTTTTAAAGCATTTTTAATTGACCAACTTTCCTCTCCAACTTTATCTAATGTCACTGTTCTTATTCTCAACTTCTCAAGCTACTCTTCACCTATATTTTCTCCCTTTCAGTCTCTACTGAATTCACTTTAACATACATTGTGCTTCCCATCACTCCATTAGTAGGTCTCTTAATTATGATCAACAGTGAGCTCTAGGCCATTTAACCCAATGCATTAATTTTAATCCTCAACTTCCTACAATTCTCCATAGCATTTGATAATGTTACCCACAGCCATCTTTGAAAAACCCAGTTCCACTGACTTTCAGAACAATCCACTCACCTGGATTTCCTTTCTATTCATCTAAACAGCTTTTTCTCAGTAGCTTTTGTCAATATATCAACCTTTTCTTAACTATTTAATATTGGAATATCTCAGGTCTCTGTCCTAGGCTCTCTCATCATATTTCTCTCCCAAAATAATTTCATCCACAAGATGGCATCAACTAATATCAATTGATCTATCTACTTAGATATTCCATTGACACCTCAAATTCAATATTTCCAAAATTGAACTCAGGATCTTCCTCTGGAATGTCATTCATACGGTACAATTGCATCCCACATCCCCCAAATGCTCAATCTGGAGAATTAGAGTCACTTGACTCCTCCCTTTCCCACACATCCCACACTCAATCACTAAACTTGACAATTCCAAAAATTAACTCTTGAATTTGCCTGCTGCTATTCATCCTTATTTTCCAGTTCCTTAGTCCCTAGCATTATCAACAGTTACATGAACTAATATAATAGTCGTCGAACTGGTGTCCCCAAATCCAATGTTGTGCTTCTACAATGTCATGTCTGTATTACAAGCCAGGGAAAATTTTGAAAATGGAAGTGCCACTCATCTGCTTGACATTCAATCTATCAGTTGGTTTTCATTGTGTTTACAACCAAGTTTTATCTCCATTCCCTTAACAGGATCTACAGAATTCTAAATGATTTGTTTCTTAACCACTCTTCAGCTTTATCACTTTCACATAGTCTTTCTATTCCAGTTACACTTCATGAAGTTCATTCCTTGGTCATGCCATCCTCAGGGTAACAATGCATGCTATTTTATCTTCTAGAATCCACTTTTCATCCTATTTTCAACTTGCTAACTCCTACACATCCTTTAAGGTTTGGGTTACTTCTCTTCATTTCTTAAGAGAAGCCATCCTTTTCAGACTGAGTTCTTCTGTTATCATATTCTAAACCATCCTATAATCCCTCTTTCATAGTAATTTAAAAAATTCAATATCTATCTTTGCTGCAAAATGTAACTCTATGAAGGTGATAGGGTGGAAGGAGTAAGTGTGGTCTCATTTTTTTTTCTCACGGTATTCCCAGTGATTCATACAATTCATGTGCATTAGATAAATATTTGCGGACTGGCCTCCTAACTAATTGGTAGATAGTATCAAAATCATTTTTAAAACCCACATCAAGTGATCCACTAATCTCATTGCTGGACATCAGTTTAAGTCAATACCTTCAAACTAAAGGGAAAGGCTTACACATAAATAACCTAGAGAATAGCAGCACCTATAATAAAATAATTTAAACCCTCCTGATATCCCATAATAGAGAAGTGGGTAAGCAAACCGTGGTAGATCCATTAAAAAAATAAATGGTAGCCATTTAAAAATGCTGCTAAGAATGTGAAAGAAAATAGAAAAAATATGTGAAAAATTGATTTCCAATGTTAGAAAACATAACAAATAATAGAAAAATCTAGACATTTAAAATAAGGAAAATAAATAAAAATGTCAATAATTGTCAATATTTACTAAATGGTGGGTTTTTCTGTTGTGTTTGCTTTCTATTTTCTCAGTCTACATATTTTCTATAACTATCCTCTGTAATAGACAAAAATAACACACTATTACATTTATTTATTCAATTCCTCTCAAGAGCAGAACACAGTGGTCACCAATCCCTTATAGTTGATAACACAAAAAAACTAATCTTGACAGAGATTAAAAGAAAGAAAATAGAGATTTTTTTCCTTAGACTCAATATACAGAATGCTGTCTATTATTACTACCAAAGATTTGGAATTATAAAGTGATTGTTTTATGACATTCAACTTTTAAAGCCCCCAAAGTGCTGACATTGTTCTCATATAATTCTGTTTTTGAAGTTGATTGTGGTTCTATATAGATGAAACAGTTGAAACAAAAAGTAAATAATAAACTAACAAAGAACATATTTACCATTTTTAAGAAAGTCTGAATGTCCTCAATCCAATCAGAAGTGATGAATCTGTTACAAGCTCTTTGAGAAAGAGGTAAATGGAGTATTAAAACTACACTGAGACAATGCAGTTTACACAGATCTTCCATCCATTGCAGGCTTAAGCAATCACCTTTCACCTGCATAAAGTAAAGAAGGTGAGCCAGAACACAGTGGCTGGGAGATACACATACAGCACCACAGCAGTCACTAGCCATATTCAACCATGCAGGAATCACAGAATATAATTACATTCTTCATTCTACATTTTTGAGAAAGTTCTTTTCTTCATACATAAACTTGGCTAAGTTTATACAGATGTGCAGTAAGGGGGACAGGGAACTGCCAGTTCAACAGTAGTTTGCATAAAGCATTTTTTAGTATTCTCAGTTAAGCCAACCTTTACATGAAATGACCAAGCAGCTAAATGAAGTAATGATCCTGCAAGACGCAGTACTGACAGAACCACACATTAAATGCTCTAATCTGCCCCAAGCTGGTTTTGCTCAGTGGCTAATGCTTTGACCTGCAATCTGAAGGGTCCCAGGTTTGATTCCAGTCAAGGGCACATGCTTGGATTGCAGGCTCAATCCCCAGTAGGGAGCATGCAGGAGACAGCCAATCAATGATTCTCATTCATCACTGATGTTTCTATTTCTCTCTCCCTTTCCCTTCCTCTCTAAAGTCAATAAAAATATATATATTTTTTTAAATAATGCTCTAGTCTGTCCAATGCATCACACTTTGAAAGTTACATTGAAAGTTACTAGAATGAGGAAATCAGGACATTTCTAAAACACTTATAGAATTAGAAAAAGGGTTAAGTGGACATATTTAACATGATAGCCATCTCCAAAGTCACAAAATTAAGACTTGTTTCAGCATATCTCCAAAGGGCAAAATAGGGTCTAAAGGTATAAATTCCACAGAGTTACATTTGATTTAGTATCATTTTTCTGATAACAATTTAAAATGGCTGGCCAATCATGTACAAATATTTTACTGAGAATACACAGGTGGGTCAAAAGTAGATTTACAGTTGTGAGTTAAACAAAACACAGTTTTTTCTCCTTTTTTTCCCCTAATCCTCACCCAAGAATATGTTTTTATTGATTTTTAGAGGAAGGGAGAGAAACATCAATCAGTTGCCTCCTAGATGCACCTCCCTCTTCATGTGGGATCAAACCCACAACCTAGGTATGTGCCCTGATGGAGAATCAAACCCATCACCTTTTGTTGTACGTGATGACACTCCAACCAACGGAGCCACCCAGACAGGGCAACATTTATGCTTTATTATTATTAATTAATTACTATATTATTTACTGTGTTATTTTCCATGCTAACAATTGTAAACCTACTTTTGCCTCACCCTGTATTCAAGCAGATATTGAAAAGCCAAATACTATATAAAGAATGCTAGGTTAAAGATAATGAGTCCTGTTCATTTCTAAAATTATAGAAGAGAGAGACAAACTTCATGGTTCTTTAATAAGAATACTTAACCAAGAATCCCCCAGCCCTCAAATTGTTTACAAAATAGTATGTACAAATGTATGTGTCTGAGAGTGTGTATGTGCCTATGTATGTGTGCACAAATATATAGGGATAACTATTTCGTTGAGAGCAAACCTATACTGGTCAATATATTCTTAATGAACTCTACCAACCATCAAAAGGTTAAGATTTTTAGTGTCTCTCCAGCGAGGATGGCACTAAAATACTACAGTAGGAATATTCTTTCAAATCACAGTTTGATATCATGGAACTTGAACAAGACAGACCCATGTTCAATCCATACTGCTCTTTAATATCTTTGGTTTAAGGAATGTTACCTACAATATCTGAACCTCCATGTTCTCATATGTGAAATAGGGATAATAGTACTTCCCTTGAAAGGTTATTGTGAGAATTTAAGGACATTAAAGTGCCCAAAATATTGCAACATTGTAAGCTCTCACCAAGTACTAATTTCCCTTTCCTCTGGATGGTTGGACAAATTTGATTAAATAAGTAATAAGGGAAACATCTGCATAGTAAAACACTAAATCTTATAGGGACACAATGGATGCTTTTTAATAAACAAAATCTAGATTTTATCCTTTTTTGTAAGTGTATATAAATAAATTAGGGAAATAAATGAATACCAAGTGGGAGAAATGGTGGATGAAAATCAATAAAATATCAAAAGTTAAACACAATGGTGTTTCACAGTAAAGTAATACCAGTCACACCTGTTGGGTGTTAGTTTCCTGACCAGAGGTGGTCTTCTTTCTGTTTTCTAAAAAGTCATGGTACATTCTCAAAGTCAAGGAGCATGAAGTAACACAAAGAACACGCCGAATGTCAGATCCTTCTGGCCAGAGTTGCTTAAGCAGATGAATTATTTCGCACGCCTGTCACAGAGGGAAACTGTAAAATGTTATGGTACTTACAAAAATGTTTATTAATAAGTGATCTTACTAGAAGAAATCATACAGAAAAGGATAGATTTGACCACATGAAACTATAAATATTGCTGGTAAAAATTATAAACATTTTAAATGAGAAAATTCCAACAAATATTTCAGTGAAACCCTTAAACATTTAAATGTGTAAAGAGTGCCTATAAATCAATAGGAAAATATCTAAGCCTTCCATAAGGCATGAGCAGATAATACACAAAAGAAACACTAATATGATAAAAAAAGAAAATGTTTAACCTCTTTAGTAATAAAAAATAGATATATTTTTACTATCAAGTTAGCAAAGTATATTTTAATGATAATAGTACTAGAATGTGATGCCATTTCTCTCATAGTTTATCATAGTTTGTTAATGATAATATAAATAGGTACAGAATTACTGCAAAGCTATTTGGCAATACTGATGATTATCATTAAGTATGATGATACTTTTTGATTGGCTATTCAAGTTCTAAATCTAGGTGAGGTAAATAATACAAAATGTGTACCACGATGTTCACTACAAAGTTATTTGTAAAAGCCAATTTTCAAGCAATTTAAAAGTTTAGCATTAAGGAAATATTATGCATCCAGTAAAAAAATAAACATTGTGAAGAATTTTTTATAATTAAAAATGTGTAAACAATAACATTAATTTAGAAAGTAAATAAAAGGATATATGCAATGTCTCAATTGTATAATACATAGAACACCATTGAAAGAATATATTTTTAAATGTGAGTTTCTCCTCTAAGTAGAAAACTGTGTAAAAGTGGTGTAATGATTATGAAAGGTTTCCAGAGGAATAACATTATGACACATTGAAATCTAGATATGCTTCTATTAATAAAATTTAAGTGCCCCTATATCCCAATATGAGGCATTGTATTACTCACAGAAAATTTTTATATTTTTTATTTGTCTTCAGTGTTGAAAGCATTAAAGATGTCCCCTTCCCCCTCCATTTCTCCATCCACCCCAGTTCTACCCCATTACCAGGCCTTCACCACATTTTCCTAAAATCCTATCATATATAATTTTGTGGGATTTCCATGTAGCTAAAAACAATACAGTCTACAGTAATCAACTTCCTAGAAATATATTCAACATTTTATTTATACCTGTAAATATTCTTCACAAAGTCAATCCCTTAAGAAAACAGACTAGTGATACTACAAAATAACTGCATAAGGGAACCATTAACAGATTCCAGCTCCTCAATCCCTCATGCTCCTGAGCCCCACTTGCCTCCAAATCAAGGGCTTTGTAGTGACCAGAGAGAGAATGACCAAAAGTGCAGCAAATATAAAGAGAAACTTCAGTGCAAAGGAGGCCACTAGCATTAAATCTACCCCAATCATGAAAACACAATAAATGATAACCAGGTAGAACAGAACACAAACTACAGGAAGACAACTTTCAAATTACTGGTATGCACAACTTAACAGCATCAGATGGCACATAAAAGGAGCAGGCACACAGTTTAAAGAGACAGACTGGGTTTATAAGGACCAACATAACCTACAAAGATAGGAACCACTTACAGAATAGGAAATCCTTAAAGGAACAATCTTCTGAAAACATAGCTCTGGGTCCTTTGCAGATCACCCCTGCACCCAAGCCTCCAGCCACCCCTGCCTCAATGGGGGGGTGGGGGGGGGGCCTCTTGCCTCTCCCGGGAGGCCTCCTACGCGTGCTACCTTCTCGGGGCTCCACTGGGAGAAAGGGCTGATAGAGAAGTGGATGGGGGACCTAGACACACTGGCCTTCGATGGAAGGACCTACATCCAGTACCTCAACGCTGTGACTGAGAGCCAGAAGGCGCTGCAGAGCAGCCCCTGGGAGCTGAGCCTGGCACCACGGAGGCCACGCAGGAGCTGCTGCCGGGGAGCCTCCAGGCCTCGAGGGCGGCTGACCACCTCGCGCTGGCCATCGTGGATGGCCGCCTGCAGCTGACCTGCGACCTGGGCTCCCAGTCCGTGGCGCTGCGCTGCCCGGGGCCCTTCAACACCAACGGCAGCCTGCGGGTCAGGGGTGCAGGGCACCGGAAGGCTCCCCGGCTCCTCCCGCTGGGGCCGCGCAGCTGGACAGAGAAGGAGCCCTGCACCTGGGAAGCCTGGAGAGACCGCCAGGCGGGCGGCCCGGGCTTCTGGGGACGAGGGGTAGGACGGCGGCCTCTGCACCTGCTGGAAGACGCAATGGCCAAACCCCCAGCCCGAGCTCCGACCCTGTCCCACGCCGCAGCCCGCCCCTCTGCTGTCATTATTTTCTATTTCTGTAAACTCCTTGCTTTGGGGATAGGCTTTTCTTGCCTGCGTTTTGGCAGGAGAGCCTCTCGGCGTGGCCTCCCTCCTGTCCAGACAGGAGAGCTGCAGAGACAAACTCGAGGCCACAGGGCAGGCGTGGTTGGAGCAGCAGCCTCAGGACACATCCTCGGCCTGGGGCCATCTCGTCCCAGGGCCTCCCACTGGGCTTCCCTGCTTGTCGGCCGATCCCCCACACATTGAGCTGCACCTGACCAGTCTGTGTCCCCAGAGGGAGAGCTGCTGCCGGGTGGAGGGGGCCTCCCCTCAGCTGGTCCTCATCCCGCTAGGAGAGCCAGCCTCATCAGGACTGGCCTCAAGCCGAGCCTGGTGGCCCCTCCTGGGACAACACTGTGACTTAGAGATAACAGACGTTCCTGTTGGGGCCACCCGCATCCCTGCTCTGGCCGTGTCTGCCAGCCCCAGGGTGCTGGAGGCAGAGGCCAGGCCCAGGATTGTCTGGGAGCCCTAGCCTCAGTTGGCCTTGCCCACCCACCCAGCCGCCTGGGGCATGACTGGGTCCCTTCCTGTCACCCTGGGAGCGGGCCAGTGTGGTGTGGTTGGTGTCGGTCACCAGCTGGTCTGGGCAGCCAGCCCCCAGGCCTGACCACCAACAGAATTCTCAGTGCATTGATTTTACTTGACGTCTGGGGGGTGGGGCTCACTCATCATGCCCAAGAGCATCGGAGGACACCACACAAAAACCCTCTCTGGTGGAAGGGGTGGGTGTGTCCTTTGAGAATGAACCGGGGTGTCAGGGTGTTGGACTGAGGTCCAGAAGTGGGTCCAGGGATGGCAGAGATGGTTGTGAAGCCAGAAATGCCTTAAACGGCAACATCATGTCTCATCCCGTGTCAGGAGCCAGGAAAATACAGCAGGGGTTGTGGAATCTCCCCTAAGGCCAGAACTGCAGATTTGAAACCTCCCCAACCAGGGAAGTCATAACTGCCACATCTGCAATCAGCAGCCAGCATCTGGAACTAGCTTAGCCAATCAGCTTAGGCCACATACATCCTCGCGCCTTTGCCCCCGCCCCCCTTCCCCCTTCTGAGCATATATAAGAAGAGCAACCAGAAATAAAATTTTGAGGCTTGATCAGAACACCATTTGCCTTGCCTCCTTTCTTCGTGTCCCTGTCTGTTTCTCATTCTCTTAGGTGCATCGCCTCGCTGCCCTGTTGAATGACCCCGCGGGCCGGGGCAATCCCGATCATCCCGTCCTCTCCTGTACCTCTTACTGCGGAGTGGCAGCCCCAACTCCCATAGCCGGAGCTGGCCCTTGGGCTGAAGGGAGCCCCCATATGTCCCATGACAAACACCTCCAGTCTGTGTCTATCAATCACTGTGAAATAAAGTCTGTGCGCGTTAAAAAACAAACAACAACCAAAATAGAGCTCTGGGGAGAAAAACAAAGCTAAAAGGAAGAAAGAAGCATCCTATAGCAATTAAGTAGTGAAGGGGAAAAGAGGACAAAGCCGAATACTAGGTCACTGGAAGATAAAAGAAAAACACAAAACCCTAGGACTCACAACCCCTCATCTACCACCAAAATAAATAAAAACAAAATTCCTCCTAATACTACCTTGACTCTGCTATATTGACAGAAAAGGGCATGACTGAATTATTAAATTAGAAATCTTGGAAACACTAGGGGAAGCTGTTTGCAAAGTATTTGAGAACCTTTTTTTTTTATAATTAAACAATTCACTCAAATAAAATATTTCTTAAGTTTCAATACCTCTTCAATCATATCGTTCCATCTTAAATTTTCAAAAATAGGTTTAAATGCCAAAACCCTACATCCTTCTAATTGTTTAATCAGGGCTTTGTAAGCATCCTCAATCTTCTTCTCATTCTGTAAAAGGAAGACAAATCATAAAAATTGTCAAAATTAGCTACTTTCTAATACAGAAAAATCAGATATTGAAAACAAAATTATTATATTTCTAAGCAAAAAAAAAAGTTTTACTCTAATTATAGATCATTAACACTGCTTTTAAAGCCTTCTAGCCAGTATTATTTTTGTCTCAGAATTTAGTGCATTTAATTTTTTAAACAATTTTATGAAAGTGTAGTTATAATATAAAGTTCACTCACTTTAAGAGTACAATTCTATGGTTTTAGGTAAATGTGGAGAGTGTCTGGGCAAAAGTCAACAACTGAGTCTAGCAGCTCGGCAAAGCCATGTCCTGGAAATATACCTTGCCAAAAGGCAGGAAGTTGTCAGTCCTGACCTATAGCTCAGGTGCCAGGGGGTAGGTGCCATTATCTAAGTTCAGCCAGGCACCAGGAGCAGATGCAATTATCCAGGCTCAGTCAGGCCTGACAATTACAAGAAGCCACAAGAATGAAGAATTGCAGCTTGATCTTTGATAAGCATGATTTCACATAATTTCCTTTGTCTTAAACTCTAGTAAAACTTCCTGAGATCATGCTGTATATAATGAAAATGCTGCACTAGCTTTGGTTCACTGTTTCTCCATCCAAGAACAGTGTCCCACCTAATCCCAGCTTTCCCTATTGTCTCTGTGTCTGTCTTTCTTTTTCTCAATCGCCAGTGGCCCCTACTCAGAACTCGTTCACTCTCTAGTTCTGGATGTGGCTAGAGAACCCCTATAGATAAATGTGCAGAGTTGTGCAACCATAAACATAATCTAATTTTTCAACATTTCCAAAATCTCAAAAAGAAACACTGTGTGCATTCTATTTTATTATGGAAAATTTCTAACATACATATAAGTAGAGAATAGCATAACCTCCTCCAAAGTACCGATCTTCAGCAAAGGCCCTTAGCAACATACATTGTACTTTTGTTTGCATATCACACAGTCCTCAAATTGATAAATAATGTCTTTAAGGTGATTGTTTAGTAAATTAGACAATAAATTATCTTATCAAAAGTAAAATCCTCCATTAAGCCCTGGTCTGTGTGGCTCCGTTGATTGAGCATAGTCTCATGCACCAAAAAGTCACTGGTTTGATTCCTGGTCAGGGCACATGCCTGGGATTGTGGGCTCGATCCCCAGTAGGAAGTGTGCAGCGGGTAGCCAATTGATGTTTCTCTCTCACATTGATGTTTTTCTCTCTCTACTTCATCTTTCCTCTCTTTCTAAAATTAATAAAAAGTTATTTTAAAAATTCCTCTTAAAGAGAGATTGGGAAGAATATTCACAGGGCACTCTTCAAACTCAGATTCAGAATAAAATGAGATAAATTGACTATAGGTCCTCTTCCCAATATAAAAATGAATCCCAGGACTGTTCAGCTAACAGTTAACAACTAGAGTTTGATGACTGGAGTTCAAACTAAAGCAAAATAAATTATCTTATCATATTTTATGATAATCAGCTGGTGATCTCCAAAACCATGAGGGAGTGTGTGACACTATTTTCAAAGAGTAAAAAAAATGTTAGTTGACTCAAAAATCATATAGAATTACCTTCATATTAAAAATTCACTGTATGTAGTGAAAATTAAACAGAAATTAGATTTTTTTATAAAATCAGTATATACTTTTGACCCAAGAGTTCAATATAGTAATTGTAAAATATACCAATACAGCAAAGTAATAAGATCATGAAATAAAAATTCTAAATGCTTATTAATCTCATTAATGATTTAATGTTAATAAACTTATTTCAATTATTTTCCTTCTTCATCAACTTTCTCCATGGTTTTCTCATTAAAAGCTACTGTTTTTAAAATTATTTTATCAGTATGTCTCAGCATTAGAGGCATATATTTTACCTTCTGTTTAATGCATTTTTGACCCTCATACCACACAGTAATTAAAAAAAATAAAGGCTGGAGTCAGACTGCCTCTTTTCAAATCCATACTCCGTTATTAATTTGATACTAATTCAGGTATCTACTTCCTTATCTGCAAAACAGATGGCACTAACATCTACCTTGCAGGGTTGTTGTGAGGTTTAAATAAAATGACTCATGGGATGAACCAAGCACTACTATTATGACAGGAAATGCTCAATAAATTATTACACTTGTATCTTTATTATTACTAATGCTCAAAACCTCTGTGTTAAATCTATGATAATTTCCACAGAAGAGGTAAAAATAGACGTGAGTTAAATAACTTAGAAAATTATTTAAAATTATGGAAGAAATTTTTATATAAATTACCTGCTTGAAAAATGATTGTTGTCTGTTCCTGCTTGGCATAAAGTACGCATAAAGTCGAAGAATGTCAGATGATTGTCCTGAGGAAAGTACAGCATTGACCTTCATTGACCAAGACTGAATGATTAAAAAATTGAAAAAATATGTTTGTAGATCGTTCAAGCCTTTATCTGCAACTATCAGGAAATATGGGTAACTCTCTTTCAAAAATTGTTTCCATTCTTGTGATAAGCATCCAGAAAATTCCGTTCGAACATCAATGGTGTTATTATGCTGAAGATGAAGAATTAAAGCAGTTCTCAAAGAAAGAAGTTCAGGGAAGTTGAAATATGCATACTCAGCATCCTGTGTGGGAGAGGTAAAGTACCTTGTTTTGAAATGATCATTTAGTAGTTTACCAGTTTAGTTAATACATATCATTAAAGTTATTAGAGGAATAGGTTCCAACACACTTCTGCTCTTTTTTATAGACAGGGAATAGACCTTTAAACCTTGACTGTCATCTCACTAATACATGCCATAAACCACAATTTGGATGTAAACATGTGTATCCCTTTTAAGCAGGCACACAATACTCAGGATTTATCACACTTAACTATTCTAATTCTTTTCCTCTCATTTCTCATTTCAAAAAGAATAAAGAAAGGGCACAAAAATATGTCAAAGCAAATGGTGGATATAAATTATCCAGGAAAAGGAAGGTGTGGTGGGTCATTTTATTTGAGAAGACTGTCCCCAGGTCATTGAGACCCTCCTGAAACAGCATAAGTTTTTTTT
>PVJN01008610.1:0-64322 GCA_004026805.1 Lasiurus borealis | reverse complement strand
CACACACACACACACACACACACACACACACGCTGGCTATCCTTTCTACACACAGTTACAGCTAAGCATTCAGGTACTTCATAAAGTTAACAATTCTCTGCAAAGCCTTCCCCAGCTATATTTAAACAGGCACCATAATATACAGTCATGTATGCAATCATATACAGTGGTACCTCGAGATACGAGTTTAATTTGTTCTGTAACCTTGAGGCGTGGGAAACTATGAGACGCTCGAGTCGCGGTAAACTGGTGGGTCGTGTGCAGCCGGCTGATCCGCGCGATGACTCCTATCTCAACTGTTGCTCGTATTTCAAAGCAAAAATCGCTCGCTCTATGGCTTGTATCTCAAAAATCTTGTATGTTAGGGTACTTGTATCTCGAGGTACCACTGTATCTACATAGAGAGAGAGAGGGAGAGAGAAAGAAGAAAGAAAGAGAGAGATAGAGAGAGAAGTTTCATTGATGTCAGAGAGGAAGGGAGTGGGAGAGAGAGATAGAAACATCAAAGATGAGAATCATTGATGATGGAGCCTGCAACCCGGACATGTGTCCTCACCAGGAACCCTGTGGGTGATCTCCTGGTCCGTGGGTCCATGCCCATTACTGAGCCTTGCTGGCCAGGCTGGCCAGCACATCTGGAACCTCCACCGCTGCTGTACCCATATTTGCGGACCGCTTTCGATATGCTTTTAAAATGTGCGAACGTTTTCGAGGAAGGCGTCATTCCAACTTGGCACCTGAAGTTGGCTTTTAGAGGCGGTTTGAGTCACCGCGAACCCAGGGTGGCGGGAATGGCGAGAATTGTTGGCACACCATCACCCTTAGCAGAAAGAAACGCCGCTTTGAACACGAACGAGGATGAAGATGATCTTGAGTGAGGGCTTGGCCGGCTAGTTCTCAGGGCACTTTCCGAAGGAGATGACAATCTGGAGGGACTGCGGTCCTTTGGATGTACAAAGTGGCCACTGGGAATCCCATAGTCTCGCCTTAACGTCGTGCATCAAACACACAATTACGGCTGAGCATCCGGGTACTTTCATAAAGTGAGCAAGCATGGTCAAACTCTGACATCTCGCCGATGGATGGACGCTGTAGTGACTGGGCAGATACTGGTCAGTGCTTTGGTGCTGAGAAAGACCGTGGCTGCTAGTTCTTATCACTGACGGATTAATGGTCATGATTCTCCCATTCACCGTTCATTCTATGCCTAGGATAAATTTTAATGTCATTCTACACTTAACACCTGCATATGTAAAGCCTTTTCCTGGTTCCCTCAAGCTCCACAGAACAATCTCCAAAGATTCCAGTCCGCCATTTTCAGTCTACCCAACACTGGTCCATGATGCTCTTTGCAAATCGCGTCAGGTACCTCACTAGTTTCCCTAGTAATCATGTACAGCCTCTATTGCAACTATTACCTCTGTCCGAAAATCCTCCTATTTTTTGTCCCAGTAGAAGCTTTCCATCATATATATTTTTTTTTATTTCAGAGAAGAAAGGAGAGAGAGAGAGAGATCAATGATAAGAGAAAAATCATTGAATCATCGAACGGTTGAGAGAGAGAGAGAGAGATCAATGATAAGAGAAAAATCATTGAATCATTGATCAGTTGTGAGAGAGAGAGAGAGAGAGAGAGAGAGAGAGAGAGATCAATGATAAGAGAAAAATCATTGAATTATTGATCGGCTGCCTCCTGCATGTCTCCCATTGGGGATCAGGCCTGCAACCTGGGCATGTGCCCTAACTGAGAACCAACATCCGAACCACGAAATCCTGGTTCATATGTCTACACTCCACCACTGAGCCACACCAGCCAGGCGAAACTCCCATCATTTTTTTCAATCACAACTTGGTTAGTGAAGTCCCCCGACCCCTTTGTAAAATGCCCTACTCCAACAAGCTCTCCAGCTGAGCAGTGGCTAACTGAATGCATTTTGTTTTAAAATTATTACGGCAATATATATTCATTCTCTCAGCATGCGATGCTCTCCGTATGCAAAGGACACAGCACGCTGCTTAGCGCAGCGACTGGTGCTCCAAACATGAAAGCTATTACGATCATTTGTAAACTTGAAAGTGAATTTTTCTGTTACCCACACAACCGCACTCCAAAGGATCTTTCTCTACTTGACGTCAAATACTAATTTAGTGTTTCACTTTCCTGTAGAAGCTGATGATGACAGAGATCTTTATTAACATCAGAAGACAGACACTTCCTTCAGAGGCTTTGTGATTTCACATCTGTGTACATACGAGGGAAAATGAATACTGTGTGTACGGAAACTACATGCGAGCAAATTATCTGAATTTGTCTAACTCTATCTGTAGCGAGAGGGTTAGAAGAAAAGATAACTTTTTCCCCTAGTCCTTGGAGTCTGAGGAATTTCCGCTCCCCATTCACTCTTCATTAAATACAGGGGTTAAGAATGAAATCCCTTTTTTCTGCTGCTGAGCCTTCTTTGGTTTTAACATCCACGCAGATGCGTATACATTTTCTTCAAATGGCACATTTTTGGCTGAAGCCACATTTCAAACTAAGGCATTGATGGTTAATTTTACCTGTAATTATTCATTTAGAAAAAAAAATGTATATGTCTTGACACAATGATAGTGAATAGACATCAAACGGGGAAAAAAAGTATATGGTTAAAAGTATATGCTATGACAAAAAGAAAAGAAGCTTTTGCATACAAAATTTACTTTAGGAAAATGTATCTTGTAGCAAGCTGAAGCCACCAAAATTTATTGTGATTAATATCAAGAGTTGGTTATCACCGAGACTGGTTTGGCTCAGTGGATATAGCGTTGGCTTGCGGACTGAAAGGTCTGGGGTTTGATTCCGGTCGGGGGCATGTACCTTGCTTGCAGGCACATCTCCACTGTGGGGCGTGCAGGAGGCGGCTGATCGATGTCTCTCTCTCATCAATGTTTCTGACTTTCTATCTCTCTCCCTTCCTCTCTGTAAAAAATCAATAAAATATATTTAAAAAAAAAGAGTTGGTTATCTTTCGCTATACAAAATAATGTAGTGTTCTGGGGAGAAGTTAAACAATGTTGGCGATTTCATAAACGCTTCCTGAGAGTTTCTCAGACACCATGTTGTAGGAGTATATAACCTCTATACACATGACCATGTGATGGAACTCTAAAATCCTGAGTGAATATCTAGTGACAAAACCTCACCTCCAATGATAGGTTATAAATATGATTTTTGCCCATCACTTTTTCAAGATACAAATAGGTAATTTCAGGGAGCTCATAATATATCACTTTCATTATTTCTATGTAGATTTATCATAAGATGTGATTTAAGTGTACTGTCTGTCGACTTCATTCTATAGTTCACATTGCTGGCAATCGGTACATGTGGCAAAATCCTCCAAGAAATCTCTAGTGGAGGATGGGGAGACTCGAACCTCTTGCAAGGGACTTGGCCTCATCTTCCATCTTCTCTGCATCTCTTCTCTACTTCTTTCTTTCTTTTTTTAAAAATATATTTTATTGATTTTTTTACAGAGAGGAAAGGAGAGACATAGAAAGTCAGAAACATCGATGAGAGAGAGACATCGATCAGCCGCCTCCTGCACGCCCCACAGTGGAGATGTGCCCGCAAGCAAGGTACATGCCCCTGACCGGAATCGAACCCGGAATCTTTCAGTCCGCAAGCCGACGCTCTGCTCTATCCATTGAGCCACACCGGTCTTGGCTCTACTTCTTTATTATTTTTTAGTCTCTTGACCACAGCCCTTTTGCGGGAATCCGGTTTATTTCATTTCATGTCACCTGTTAGTTTTGTCCCCTAACGCGTGGTCCCTGTTTCTTTTCTGTGTGGGGACCCAGCGCACCCCGAGAACCCTTCTGAAACTCCGGCCCCCCGCGCCGCCCCTGGTCGGGCAGTAATTAGATCATCTCGTCCTGCACTGAGAGCTCAGTGTTCTCATTCCCACAGAAGCCTGCAGTCCCCACCTGTCAGCTGCGGAGGGACCGTCTCGTAAACCTGCCAATGCCACGATTTAGCCGAACCCATGTTTGCGAATAAATCTTTCATCATATTATAATCAAAGAGCTCCTTCAGTTTACGGCCGCCCTAATGAAGGATTTGGAGTGTCTGCTCATCAGTTTGCTGTTTGTAAAGACAAAGCTAGCGGCCGGCGTGCGTGTGTATTTAGCCCCCGTGGCTCAGGTGGAGAGCGGAGAGGCGGCAGAGGAAAGGAGGGAAACCGTTAATTAAAAGTAAACGCCTGGCGTGAGCCCGGTGCCCGGTGCCCGGTCCTTGGAAAATAATGTGCTGTGAGAAAAATAAGATGTTTGACCATCTTTTCAGGTCAATAAGCAACGAGGGACTTTAGAGTAGCTCTTTATCCAATGCCCTGTCCGATATGTAATGGCCACCGGTGCTAACCAAATAAGTTGAGGTGGTTCTCTCCAGGATGGGAGGGGAATTATTTATACAGTGTGGATGCAGATCAGAACTGACCAAGGCTGCCGTCCATGCCAGCATCCAATGGAGAGAATTTGTATTGTCTTTTCCACATGCATGCTACGCGTCCAATGTTCCATTTCATGCTTTGTCTGCGCTTTAACTTATAATCAGTTAATATACAGTGGTACCTCGAGATACGAGTTTAATTCGTTCCGTAACCTTGAGGCGTGGGAAACTATGAGACGCTCGAGTCGCGGTAAACTGGTGGGTCGTGTGCAGCCGGCCGATCCACGAGATGACTCCTATCTCAAATGTTGCTCGTATTTCAAAGCAAAAATCGCTCGCTTGATGGCTCGTATCTCAAAAATCTCGTATGTTAGGGCACTCGTATCTCAAGGTACCCCTTATAGTCTCTTGGCTATCTTTCTTTAGTAGATGGAGGGAAGATATTTTGGCTGTAGTTCTGATACCTTTCAAACTAATGACACATAATTCCCGTCGACACATTTCGGAGATCCCACTGAGTGGAAAGCAAACATAAAGGGATACAGCGGTACCTCGAGATATGAGTTTAATTCCTTCCGTAACCTTGAGGCGTGGGGAACTATGAGACGCTCGAGTCGCCGTAAACTGGTGGGTCGTGTGCAGCCAGCCAATCCACTGGATGACTCCTTTCTCAAATGTTGCTCGTATTTCAAAGCAAAAGTCGCTCGCTCGACGGCTCGTATCTCAAAAATCTCATATGTTAGGGCACTCGTATCTCGAGGTACCACTTATAGTCTCTTGGCTATCTTTCTTTAGTAGATGGAGGGTAGATATTTTGGCCGTAGTCCTGATACCTTTCAATCTAATGACACATAATTCCTGTTGACACATTTCGGAGATCCTACTGAGTGGAAAGCAAACATAAAGGGATACAGCGGTACCTCGAGATAAGAGTTTAATTCATTCCGTAACCTTGAGGCGTGGGAAACTATGAGACGCTCGAGTCGCGGTGAACTGGTGGGTCGTGTGCAGCCGGGGATCCGCGTGATGACTCCTATCTCAAATGTTGCTCGCATTTCAAAGCAAACATCGCTCGCTCGACGGCTCGTATCTCAAAAGTCTCATATGTTAGGGCACTCGTATCTCGAGGTACCACTGTGTACAATCTGCTAAAATTACAAAGTAGGTTGTAACTTACGCTGAAACTCTTTAAAATCGCACCCACCCCCAGCTCGGTTCATTTCTCATGCCCTTCTCTTCCCGGCCAAAGCTTCTGTCTGTGCTCCAGTTCTCAGCTGCCATTGACGGAGCTCCAGACAGATCCATCAGGGGAAACAGACAGGACACTGACCCCGGTTTCCTTTGTGTTTCATTCCAACGCCGGACCAAGCTATGTCTCAGCTCCACCATCAACAAACAGTTTCAGAAAACAAGTAGCTCACCCGCTGGAAGTCAGTCGGCGAGAGTGAGTGAGGTCAGATCGGCCTGTCTCTACAGCCTCGCCACCTCGGTGGAAATTTCCAGTCTTCTTCACGCCTGCATCCGGGCATCCTCGCTGTGCGCCGGTACCACTGAGACCTCTGGGCTGCCCAGACCCACCTGAACATGACACAGCTGGGCCCGGCTGGGTGACCTTCCATGTCCGCTCGGCACCCACCGCCGGCCCTGCTTCCTCTCCTTTGTGGTATTTTCAGCGTCAGGAAGCCTCGCTCACCTGCACCATTGTTTTCCCACGTTTGGGCTCCACACGTGGCAGTTGTTTGATTTGAAACCAAAAGGATGGGCGGGAAGGAAAGCAGACGGTGGAGATAGCACCCACTTCCTAAACTGGATCCTAACCCTCTATTTTCGTGACTCTGCCACACTGCCCAAAAATGTGGGGCATTCGCACGCAGACGCCGAAAGAGGGGCACCTGGATACGGTCTCTCTCTCTTTTTTTTTTAAATATATTTTATTTATTTTTCACAGAGAGGAAGGGAGAGGGTTAGAAAGTCAGAAACATCGATGAGAGAGAGACATTGATCAGCCGCCTTCTGCACGCCCCACACTGGAGATGTGCCCGCAAGCAAGGTCCATGCCCCCGACCAGAATCAAACCTGGGACCTTTCAGTCCGCAGGCCGACGCTCTATCCACTGAGCCACACCAGTCTCGGCGGATTACAGTCTCTTGTTGAGCATCTAATCCAAAGGCTAAGCTGTGATTTGGAGGGGATTTGAGTCTTTCTGAGGACACATCCCCCTAATAAAGCCCAGATGTGCCCCAAAGGGGCATGCCCTTGCCCACTTCTACAAATTCGAGTTCTTATGTTAAGATGGCCGTTTCTACTGTTTTTATGGTGGGTCTACAGAAATAAGGCTGCTCGGGTTTCTTCTGGCTTTGCTGTGTGTTACCGGGGGGAATCGTGAGTTTAAGATTTCCACTCAAGTTTCAGGAAAGGTCTCAAAATGGAAGAGTTTTATAGTGCATTCTGCAGAGTCTGATAGCATTTTACAAAGTTCAATTTTGGAAAAAATTAGGTTTAGAGTATAGTATGTATGTATGTATATACATATGTATAATATGTAACATGTAACATAGTGTATAAATATACATGTTTTGTTTTAGAGAGATTTTTTGGTCTCTGTCATATATATATACACACACACACACACATACATATATATATATTTGATTTTTTTACAGAGAGGAAAGGAGAGGGATAAAGAGTTAGAAACATCAATGAGAGAGAAACATCAATCACTTGCCTCCTGCACACCCCCTACTGGGGATGTGCCCTCAACCAAGGTACATGCCCTTGACCGGAATCGAACCTGAGACCTTTCAGTCCGCAGGCCGACGCTCTATTCACTGAGCCAAACCAGTTTCAGCTGTCTCTGTCTTAATGAGGATCTAGTTTCTGTAGCTTTTTTATTTCTATAATGCCTTTGTTTGATTTCCACAGTTGGATAACCCTGAATCATACATTAACGTGTAAAGTCTTCTTTCTGCTTTTCTGTGGTGGAAGGAGTTGTGGAGGGTGGATGCTGTTTTCTCCCTTCAATCTTTGGCAGGATTTGCCAGTGGAACCCTCTATACCCACCGTGGTGAGTGTCCCATTTACTTTAGAAAAGAAAAATCATATCCTACAGCTTTCAAAGACTCCTATTTTTGAATACTCAGCGTACTACATCCTTCCCATTCTTGTAGAGATGCTTGGTGTTGGGGAGGCATGTGGTACCCCAGAGCAGTATCTGTATGATGCTGAGTTTGGGTTCTCCCATCTGTTCCGTACCCCAGAGAGGGTCTCTTCTGCCCCTCTCTAGCAGTGTTCTCCTGTCGCATCTCATTCCAAGTTTCTTAGCTTCGTGGTGGTGTGGAAAGGCGTCTGTTGTTCTAAGTAAAGCTTGGTCTTCGGTATAGACTGTGTCCTTGGATCTCTATTCTCTGCCACTCCCCTGGCTCTAGTTGTGGGTTGAGCACACAACTCTATTCTTCCCTCAGGACTGGAGTTTTTCTCTAATTGATCCTTTCCTCTAGCTGCAGTGATGTTCACGGATGCCCTATACCCTTGCCTCTTCCCATAAATGCCCTATTCCATTGTAGGGATAGAGGAGAAGGATCAAGGAGAAAGTATTGTCCCTGATACATGACTCCTCTTCCTATATTTACCATAAATCTTGTGGATTTTAACAGGAATTGCATCAAACCTATAAAGCAACTTGGGAAGGCTTAACCATTTGGTTATGTTGAGTCTTCTAATCCATGAACATAGTATGCATGCCTCTTCGCTTACTTAGGTTTACTTTGAGTTAGTTCCTGAGCATTTAGTGATTTTAAGCAGAGAGAGCTGTACACCTTTAAAACCTAAGTATTTCATTTTCTTTGGAACAGTTAGAAATGGCATTTTATGTGAGTTGTTTTGTTTTGTTTCACCCATTTCTCTATCCCGCCCACCAGGGTAGTATTTCTGAATTTTATACAGCATGTATATCTTTATAGAGGATAGCTTCTATAATTTCCTCCCTTTGTCCTTGTTCCACATTAAAAATACTCTACAAATGTTACCATTCTTTTACCCAGTGTCCTTTACAATTTATACTCTACTCCAGGGCATAAAACACACGATTCGCTCTTTCTCCGCCATCGACCGCCGGGCAGTTCTGTTTGTTTCGCCTGCGTCCTCATCTCTCGGTTGAGGTAATGCTCCTTTCCCTGGCTCCCTCACAGGCCCGGAGCGAGGCTATGGGGAGATAAAGGACAAGAACACGCCGTAAAAAAGTTAAGAGCCCTTTTAAAACACAATGCGAACAGATACAGTTCCTGCCAAGAAATCTCCTTTTGAATTTGTAGATTGGCTAAGCGTTCCTCTTCTGTGTTCTCACAATACCCTCATTTACAGCCGTTTTATCGCTTATGAGATTTTATTGAAATGCTACGTTCTTGTGTGCCTGTCCATGAAAATAAAACGGACTGCTAAATCCGAGAAGCATGGAAGTATTTCTCTTCGAAGCTTCTGCCCTTAAGTCTCTTCTGCCACACGGCAGTTCCTGGGTAAGAGAGCTGCGTCTGCATCTCTCCAGAAGGTTCCATGATGACCTCCGCCGTAAGAAATGCTTAGGTGGGGAATCCCCTATCTCTCCTCCCCCGAGGCCCCAACTTCTCTGAGACTCCTTCATACCAAAGCTTCATCTCGTGAAAAGAAATTGGAGGACATTCAAATAGAATCATAAAATGTTAAGAGTTTTAAGGGCCTTTCGGGACTGCTAGTAAATTCTGCCCTGAAAGCAGTTCTTTCCAGGAGGAGGAAGATGAAGGCTGGGAGAGAAGCAGAAGTGGAGAGACTTTGCTGAGAGCCGGGCAGGGAAGCGGGAGATAGAGTCTCCTCGTGTTTTAGCTTTTCTTCCATTTTTTTTCCCCAAAGTCCACCTTTGTCCCTCCTGTCCTTCATGCTGAAGAATAGTACCCTTTCCCCAGACAGGGCAGATCTCGATCCTTCCGGGATGACTAGAGGTCAGTCAGAGGGCACAGCCTCAAAAGTGGACTCCCATGATCCCACATGCTCATGCATGAGAACTTGAGGACTTGTTTGGGGTGCTCAAGTCCTGATTTGACACCCAGGAGGTCAAGGGTATCACTGTGTCTTATAACCCACGAAGGGCTGTTTCGGTAGGAGAGTCAGCATCATTGACGGTGGCTCTAGGACAGCGGTTCTCAACCTCCCTAATGCCGCCACCCTTTAATACAGTTCTTTATGTGGTGGTGATCCCCAACCATAAAACTATTTTTGTCGCTACTTCATAACTGTAATCAATATGGAGTTTCCTCAAAAAACTAAAAATGGATCTCCCATTTGATCCTGTAATCCCACTCTTAGGAATTTATCCTAAGAAATCACAAACACCAATCAGAAAGGATATATGCACCCCTATGTTCATAGCAGCACAATTCACCATAGCTACGACTTGAAAGCAGCCTAGGTGCCGGTCAGCAGATGAGTGGATCAGAAAACTGTGGTCCATCTACACCATGGAATTCTATGCTGCCGTTAAAAAGAAGGAACTCTTACCATTGGTAGCAACCTGGATGCAACTGGAGAGCCTTATGCTCAGTGAAATAAGCCAGGCAATGAAGGAGAAGCACCACATGATCTCACTCATTGGTGGACAATAAAGAACATGGTAAACTGATGAACAAAAGGATAGATACAGAGGCAGTAAAGCTTCAAACAGACTGTCAAATTACAGCAGGAAGATTAAAGTTAGGTGAGGTAGATAAGAGATCAATCAAAGGATTTGTTTGCATTCAGATAAGCATAACCAATGAACACAGACACTGGGGGGTTGGGGTATGCCTGGGAGGGAGGAGGGGCAATGGGGAGATATGTATAAAAAGTTAATAAAAATTAAAAAAAATAAAATAAAATAAAAATAACTGTAATCTGCTACTGTTATGAATCTTAATGTAAATATCTGTGTTTTCTGAGGGTCCTAGGAGACCCTGCTAGCTGTTTGCGACCCACAGGTTGAGAACCGCTGCTCTGGGAGAACAGGCAGGCTATGGTCTTTCTTCCTGGTATCTCAGGACGTAGTTGGCTCAGATTGTAGAGACCCAGATTTGGGGAGTCCGTCTGGGGCCGGGGAAACCTTTGGGGTTTCAGAATCCCATGCCTCGCCCCCCGCAGGGCCACCGTCGGCCTCCCCTCCCTCCCACACTCAGGGACACAGGAAAGAGGCAACCCCAGAGGTCACCCAAGAACACTGCAAGGCCCCCAAGCGCTTGGCAGAATGCCCAGCATGCATTTGTTTCAAGCGGAGAGAGAAGACAGATCTTTGTGGGAACGCGAGTCAGAGGCCCGGGAATACGCTGGAACCCAGCCAGACGCTGGATCCTGAAAGGAACAAGAGAAACTCCAGGCACCGGACCGATGTCCCTGGTTGGAACAATCGAGTTACATATATACATGCGTGTCTATATATACGCGCATGTGTTTATGTATGTGCGCATATATTTATTTCATATTTTATAATTGGCAATGCGCAGACATATAACAGTCACCCTCCAGGAGGCGAGTTTAAAAACAAGGGCTTCGGGAATCTGAAGAGTTTGGCCCAAACGAGCTTTAAAGTCTGCCCTCGGAAATTTACCCCGGAAGGGACCTCAGCCGTGGACGCGGGCCCTCCCGCTCCTGTTTTACAGAGGAGGCCTGGGAAAACGAGGGGGCACGCTCAGAGTCACGGAGGGACAACTACTGGGAGTGTTTCCTTCTATGCGGGGCAGAGAAAGCCTGACCGCTCCCCACCCACCCCCCTTTCATTTCAATGTGTGGGCCTCTCTGGATCACGTGACTCTCGCCCTAAGGCTAGCCTGTGGGTAAGGGCTTTCTCACAGATGTCTCTATTTAAGCCTCACCTCCACCTTTGTGGGGAGGGAGCTTATTTTCTGCCTGTTTCCCGGCAGGAAACTGAGGTCTGGAGAGGTTAAGTGACTGGTCCAAGGTCATGCGTCTGAGACACAGAGGAGACTGACTCCAGGCAAAGACCATCTGCCTCTCTGTCAGCACAGCTTCTCCGGGGGAAAGGAGAGTAATCAGGCGGTGAGGGAGCGAGAGTGCTCTCTGCTCTCCGCCAGGGTTCTTGCTGGCTCTGACCACAGACCATGAGATCCAGCCCCAGGGGGCCTGGCAGTATTATGCAGACACCACCTGCACCCTTTGTGATTTTGTTCTGTGTGGAATCTCCTTTCTCCCCACTCTCCTATTCCAGCTAGAGGCCTCCTGGATTAATCTTTTCCAAATACAGTGGTACCTCGAGATACGAGTGCCCTAACATATGAGATTTTTGAGATACGAGCCGTCAAGCGAACAACAGTTGAGATAGGAGTCATCGCTCGATTCGGCCGGCTGCACACGACCCACCAGTTTACCGCGACTCGAGCGTCTCATAGTTTCCCACGCCTCAAGGTTACGGAAGGAATTAAACTCGCATCTCGAGGTACCACTGTACATCTGTCTTTCCAGAACACTGCTCTCCTGGTCCTCAGCCACTTTGTTCCCCGCTGACTACATTGGCTAGGAATACCAGAGGGGAAATGCATTGGTTGAAAATGTTTCAAATGTGTGGCAGGGAATGAAAGTGAGATTCAGACAGATAGGATAATGGTATGTTGAGAGTTCATCTATACCAGCGGTTCTCAACCTTCCTAATGCCGGGACCCTTTAATACAGTTCCTCATGTGGTGGTGACCCCCAACCATAAAATTATTTTCTTTGCTACTTCCTAATAGTAATTTTGCTACTGTTGTGAATCGTAATGTAAATATCTGTGTTTTCTGATGGTCTTAGGGGACCCCTATGATAGGGTCGATGGACCCCCAAAGGGGTCTCGACCCACAGGTTGAGAATCACTGATCTATAAAGTCCCTTTTCAGCTGAAACTAAACCTTGTGTGTGTGGCAATGAGTTGGGGGAGGGGGGTATAGACAATCATGGGGTGGGGCGATTTTGTTGGTTTTTTTGACCCTGTTCACACCTGAAGCAAAGAAGCCGAACCCCCAGCACTCTGTCGCTCAGGGGAGAGTGGAGGGCAGAGGAGGACAGAGCTTCCTCCTGGCTCCACTCAGCTGCCCTTTGATCCGGAAGCCAGGCTCTCAGGGAGAGAGAGCGCAGGTGGCAAGATGTAAACAAAACAACACCCGGCCTTTGTCCCGCCTCTGGGAACAAAGTGGAAAGCAGGCCGGCTCCTGTGCCGAGCGGGTCTAAGTCAGGGGTCGGAGGCAGGACTGCGGGATCATACCCATTCACTCCCAGGGCAGCTCGCCGGCCCCTGCGGGCGGACTCGGAGTGGCCCCCGGGGCCAGCGGGCTCTACAGGGTCTCAGTGAGTCCCTTTAACAGTCCTTCGCTGGCAGCCCACAGCTCTTGCCCACAAGGCTGGTGACCACAGAGAAAATGCCCATCTCTGCCCGGGCTCTGCCATTCTGCCCACCTCTGTCTTCTCCATTCCCAAGGGAGGTCTACGGGAGGGCTGCGGGTCGGGATTAAGAAGAAAAAAAGCAGCCAAAACCGGTGTGGCTCAGTGGATAGAGCGTCGGCCTGCGGACTGAGGGGTCCCAGGTTCGATTCTGGTCAGGGGCGTGGACCTTAGTTGTAGGCACATCCCCAGTGGGGGCGTGCAGGAGGCAGCTGATTGATGTATCTCTCTCATAGATGTTTCTAACTCTATCCCTCTCCCTCTCTGTAGAAAATCAATCAATCAATAAATATATATATATTTTAAAAAAGGAAGGGCTGATACTGGTTTGGCTCAGTGGATAGAGCGTCATCCTGTGGACTGAAAGGTCCCAGGTTCGATTCTGGTCGGGGGCATGTACCTTGCTTGCGGGCACATCTCCAGTCGGGGGTGTGCAGGAGGCGACTGATCGATGTCTCTCCCCCATCGATGTTTCTGACTTTCTATCCCTCTCCCTTCCTCTCTGTAAAAAATCAATAAGATATATTTTTTTTTAAAAAAAAGGAAGGAAGAAGCAGTAGATTCTCCATCTCTTTCAGACAGAAACAGCCCGAGGCAGGAAGTGGGCTAGGCCTCTTGGGAAGCCTCTGTCCCTTTTCTCCCCATGGAGGCCCTGAGGCCAGACTGTTTATGGAGAGCCTGTGGGCTCTGCTCCCGGGTGCTTTTGGGGGTCTCGGCCTGTCCCCCAAGACCTGGCAGCCGCAGAAAGGGGCAGTTCTGTGCAAGCACAGGCAGCAGCAGGTCACGAGGTGTGGCCTCGGGGCTCAGGTGGGGCTCAGATGGGGCTCATGGAGCAACTGCCAAGCAGGGGCTGGTCTCAGACACCTGGGACCAAGGACCAGACACCTTCCCCCCCTGCACTTGGGACTGCACCCCTCGCTCCCGGCCTCCCCCCCTCCTGTGCTCCCCCGAATTCCTCAGAGAAGCCCTGGCATTTGTGTATTTGGAGAAGTCAGAGGCGGTGTTAAATGTTCCTCCCTCTGAGCTAAAGCACATTGCCTGCCCCTCCGCCGCCGCCCGCAGGAGGGGAGCCGGGGTGGGGGGTGCAGTGTGCGCTCGGGGGCCCGGCCTGCTGGGTGCCAGGTCCCCGTCTCGGCGGAGCCCCCCGGGGCCCGGCCGCGGGCTCAGCTGCAGTTCATTTTCCTGCTCTGTTTGTATATAAATGCTTTTAGTACTTAAACTAAATTCAGATCAATTAAACTAATGTTGTTTGACATAATATTCCGTGTTCCAAAATCAATATCCTCCCTTTGACAGGCTCCTTCTCGGGGCCAGGATGTTTATTGTTCTTAAAGCTTACCTATAGACCTGGCTTTTGTCTCTGCTGATAGAAAACAGCTCTTCCCCGCCCGCTCGCTCTCTCTCTTGCTCGCGCGGGGCGCCGGCGTGTAAGAGGGGGTTCGAGTTTCCCCGGTAAATATCTGTAATTGGCCCCATCGCGCTTTTAATCTCGGCGACACACAGCCGCTCCTTCTCCTTCTCCGTGTGTCTCCTGCGTGTTTCCATGCAACTCCCCGGAATGGGGTGTGTTTGCAAGGAGCCCGGGTGAATGAAGGAGATGGGATTTCGGGGGGTGGGGTGTCTCAGGACCAGGGAACCCTCTTTCCCAAGATCCAGGCCCCCGCCTGCCCAGACACCCAGGCTGGCTGCCAGACTGTGGCCACTCTCTCCTGCCCGCCCCCCCTCCCCGCCACCAGCCCCACCATCACCACCACTAGCTCCCTTCCCCTCCTGCTTCCCTCCATCATCATCATCAAGTAGCAGGCAGCTACCAGGACGGCCACAGTTTCTCCCGCGCTCTGTCCCCCTGCCCCAGGCTCTTCTTCACCCGCCTTTAGCGCTTATAAATCTCGTTCTGTTTTCGCTGGCCGTGGTCCAGCCGTGGAGAGCAGGCCGGGGGTCATTTATCACGGGAACAGTGGGAATGGGGAGGGAGGGGGGCTGCACAGTAGTTTTTTTTTATTTTTTTATTTTTTATTTTTTGCCAAAGGTCTGGGCCCAGCCACCTGATTGGAAGGAGGTGGCCGCTGTTCTCCCAATCGCTCCGCCCCGATCGCATCGCCCAGGTCAGCCTGGCGCGCTCTGTGACCAAGCGAAGGCCCGGGGAGGGGAGGGACCCCTCCGTGATACAGCGGGAGTGGCTGGCCATGTTTTTCTTGTTCTGCCAGGCAAATATTTTCTTTCGATTAATAGTCGCCGGGATGATGGGAGCTGGCGTTCGGGAGAGCTTTAATCAGCCTCTGAAATGCATCTGACTCTGCTGGGTGACCGGCCCGCAGGCAGGGGGGAACCTCAGGAAACCTGAGCTGGCCCAGCTACCCCACTGGAGGGCTCCCCGGAGGGAACGGGCCCAGACGGGGACCACAGTGGCCTCGTCTCAGCTCAGTCAGGCTCTGCCCCAGCCCCAGCGCACACGCGTGCATGCACACACAGAGGCGCACATGTATGTGCGCACATAGATGCTTGTATGTTCCCCCCTATGTTATAGTTCAAAGGAGCAAATATCAGAGAGACTTGGTTGAACGCAAGAGTCCCTGGATGGAAGTGGAGAGCCTTATGCTGAGTGAAATAAGCCAGTCAGTGAAGGAGAAACACCACCTGATCTCACTCATTGGTGGATAATAAAGAACTTTACAAACTGATGAACAAAAAGATAGATACAGAGGCAGTCAGGCATCAAACAGACTGTCAGATTACAGCAGGAGGTTGGGGAGAGGTGGGGTAGATAAGAGATCAACCAGAGGACTTGTATGCATGCAAATAAGCACAACCAATGAACATAGACACTGGGAGGTTAGGGCATGCCTGGGAGGGGGTGGGGCAATGGGAAGCTATGTATACATGTAACACATTAATAAAATTTTTTTTAAAAAAAGAAAAAAATTAGATCTAATCATGCTAAATTTAAAAACATATATAGTTATAATTGTGAAAGGATCAACATGCACCATGTTAAATTCTTACTTATTTTTTGTTGACTACCATTAAACATTTAAATAATGTGAAGAATAAAGTTCTAATGTTCTCTGATAGGTTTTTTTGTCATTTTAATTAGACATTCAGAAATGACATCTTAGAAGAGATGAGATGAAATTTAAAAGGTAGACAACAGATAATACAATAAAGGGGTCATACAGGTAAAAAAAATGAGTCCCCAACTTTAAGTACGGCCGAGGTGGCGGGAGAGGGAAATTGGGGGAATCAATGGCTCGTGCTACCGTGTTTGTTGTCTCTGAATGATGGCTAGCGCTTAACACGTGTTCTGTACAGCTTGAGGCCACCCAGGTCAGACTGGCCCAGGGACCAGTAGCCCTCTCTGGTCTCTTTTGTCGTGCCTCTCTCTGCTGGAATGTGGTCTTTCTCCTCTTTTCCTTCTTTTTCTTCTCATGCTGTCTCTGGGTGTCCACAGGACCCCCTCTGGAATATTATCCTGGATGGGCTGAGCCCGGTCAGAGTGAATCCGTGTAACTGTGAGCTGCGTTGCCTCATACGGTGCGCAGGGGAAAGCTTCCCCCCGCCCCTCTCTTTAGCGACCCCCGTTCCTTCCCACAGGAGGCCTTTGACCATCGCCTTGACCACACCTGGCTGCATTGGTTTGCTATTCCTCCAGGTTCCTGTTGGCTCTGTCCATCTGCTGAGTCCTGTTGCCATGAGGATCTAGCTAGGCTGGGGGAGACCGGCCCATGTACCCTGGCTCCTTGGAGAGACGTTTCAGAAGGACCCGCAGCCTCTCCCTCAGCTGCACGCTGGCGAGGTTCCCAGCAGAGGCCAGGGAGAGATGTCCGGAGTCTGGTCTCCGAAGGCATGGGTATATCCTGGAAAAGCCAGGAAGAGGACAGCCCGTGTGAAGTTTTCTCTAGAGATGTCCCTCCTCTGCCATCCGAAGATGTACAGCGAGGGCAGTATCCCATGGAATACAGCAGATGGTCAGCGATTGGAATTCTCAACACTGCAATTTTTAAAAATATTTTTTTATTGATTTTTCACAGAGAGGAAGGGAGAGGGATAGAGAATTAGAAACATCAATGAGAGAGACATTGATTAGCCGCCTCCTGCACGCCCCCCACTGGGGATGTGCCCGCAACCAACGTACATGCTCTGTACCAGAATCGAACCTGGGGCCTTTCAGTCCGCAGGCCGACGCTCTATCCACTGAGCAAACCGGTTTCAGCAAGACAACTTTTAACCCAGGAAAATCTTCTCAAAAGCCAGTGGTTGTCTTATACGCCAGGTATCATCTTATTTTAACTGGAAAAGCTGAGGGTTGTCTTATACGCCCAGTCGTCTTATACGCCGGAAAATACGGGTAGTTTAGTTCAGTGTCTGACACATGAGAGACCCTTGATAAATGACAGATTGTGCCCTTTCTTGAGGAAATTTCCAGACACAGAGGGCCAGACTAGAAAACTGAGGGTAGAGATGGCCAAGCTTGGTTTAGACAATGTCTTAGCGTGGGTTCATTTTCCTCTCTTTCTGTCACATAAACACACCCGGAGCCCACAGGCCCCCTGAAGATGACAGGGAGGAGATGGTAGACCTGAAACGCCACCATCAAACCCCCATGGGTTTTCACTGAGATTGGCATCAAGATAGCTTAATAATGAGACTAATTACATATAATCCCAAGGTTAGACTTTGAGCACCTACCTTCACTTCATGTAGATCTTAATGCAGTATATACAAGTTTCTAGACCAGTGGTTCTCAACCTGTGGGTCGAGACCCTTTTGGGGGTCGAATGACCTTTTCACAGGGGTCGCCTAAAACCAGCGGAAAACACCTATTTCCCATGGTCTTAGGAACCAACAGACCGCTCCTCGGTGTAGCAAAGTGTAGCCATGTAGTTTACCGTTGTCATAGGAAGACTGTTACCCATGCTACACCATGATTCAAGACAAAATTTCATTTATTTGTCATTAGAAATAAATATTTCACAATATATAATTACGTATTGTTTTTGTGTTTAATCCCTATGCTTTAATTATGTTCCATTTGTAACACAATGAAAATACATCCTGCCTATCAGATATTTACATGACAGTTCATACCAGTAGCAAAATGACAGTGATGAAGTAGCAACGGAAATAATTTTATGGGTGGGGGTCACCACCACATGAGGAGCTGTCTTAAAGGGTTGCAGCATTAGGAAGGTTGAGAACCGCTGTCATAGACACATGTAGCATATTAACTTTCATAAGAAGGTAGATCTCAGCCCAGGAACCAGAAGTGGTAGGTGAGGGCTGGGGAGGTAGGAGGGGGGAGGCAATGAGACAAAGACTAAAATCCATATGAGAAAGGGCACATGTGGAATATTCTCGTAGCAATGTTCTTAAAGGGTTTGATGTCTTCCCTGGACACTCAGGACTGCCAAATTCAAGGGCACGGGGGCCTGGCCTGTACCTTCAGGGACCTCCCTCAGTCCCACCCCACCTTTTGTCTTTCAGTAGCTTCTCCAAGCATCCTTCGCCCGTGGCACCGGTCCCCTTTAATTACAGAAACCCAGCGAACGAGGAGACACACATGCCATCTGGTTCCCATTCCTTTCGCCTGAAACCCTCAGCCTGCTGTTAGCTAAGAGAGAGGCCTTCTTCAAGAACACGCCTTAGTATGTACCAGTAAAGAATGTGAGCGAGGAACCCTCTGAAGAAGGGAGTTTTTTTTTTTTTATCTTCCTGGGAAAAGGGAGGGAATGAACCCGGGACCGTCGGGGTGGGACTCGGAACTCGGGCCGCTGCGAAGTGCAGAGCGAGAGGGAGCATCGTGAGAAGCAGGCCTTCGACCGTCTGGCTGGGGATCAATCTTCGTCAAACCGGAGCTAGTGAGGCCTCCAGGGAGCGAGGGGAAGTAGTAATTTAGGGGAAAAAGAGCTGTTACCTAGGGCTGCTGTTTACCTTACAGTAAATATAGGGGGTTTGTGGTTCATAAAAGGGGTTTATGTTTTCCCTCCGAAGAGAATAGCTATAATGCCTGAAATATATCAGCATTCTAAAGCAAAAACAATAGGCCGTGGGATTTAATTAAAACGAGGAAAAAAAAAAGAAAGAGAAGAAACACGGTTTCTCCTTTCATTGTTTGCAAATGTGTGCTGTGTAGTTATTCACGGGCCTCATTTTTTAAAGGGGAGTGTCCATTGTGACTGGGAAGTGTCCCCCGCTTTGGGCTCATGATGTTAAATGTTGCGTTTAACCCACGCATTAGGGGGGCTAAAAAGGAGTAATTCTGTTGGTTTACACTGTCAGATTGACTCACACAGTGGGAAACGGGCTCGCGGGAAGTGGGGGAACTAGTTCAGTAAAAACCACCATCCCTGCCGGAACCGGTGTGGCTCAGAGGATAGAGCGTCGGCCTGTGGACTGAAGGGTCCCAGGTTCGGTTCTGGTCAAGGGCATGTACCTTGGTTGCACGCACATCCCCAGTAGGGGGTGTGCAGGAAGTGGCTGACCGATGCCTCTCTTTCATTGATGTTTCTAACTTTATCCCTCTTCCTTCCTCTCTGTGAAAAATCAATAAGATATATTTTTAAAAAATTGTGTGCGAATTACTGAAGTCACAAATATGTCAATGCAGACACATGGCAGGCCACAATAGGCAGGCGCTGTGTGTACATTCAGGGTGTTATATGGCACATACATAGCCCTGAGACTGCCGGGCTGAAAATCCTGTGGCGTTGCTAACTTAGGATGTTTAGCCTTTCTAAGCCTTCCTTTCTCTTGGTAAATGGAGATATGCTACCTGCTCACGGGGTTGCTGAAGGGGTGAGGAAGGTCGTGTTTAGGTGTATGTGGTGATGGGTAAAGCCATCCACCTCAGGCCTGCTGCTGCTGCTGCTGAAAATCCTCTTCTAGCATTCTTCATCCTGGGACCTCTTTAATCAAGTCCAAAACTTTGGGTTTATGAGATGGCTTCAGTGACTCTGTCTTCAGGGCAGATGAAGAGAATACAGTGGTACCTCGAGGTACGAGTGCGCTAACACACGAGATTTTTGAGATACGAGCCGTCGAGCGAGCGATTTTTGCTTTGAAATACGAGCAACATTTGAGCGAGGAGTAATCGCGCGGATCGGCCGGCTGCCCAGGACCCACCAGTTTACCGCAACTCAAGCTTTTCATAGTTTCCCACGCCTCAAGGTTACGGAACGAATTAAGCTCGTATCTTGAGGTACCACTGTATTGGTATTGACTTCAGTTGGTTACAATTTGAGGGGAAGGAAAAATCAATAACTTGATGGACGTGCAAACATCAACAGTGCCTCCTCTTGGCAGGGCAGATCCCAGAAGGCCTGTTCCTCTCTCCGTTGACCTTGGCTGAGAGTGAGCGTCTCTTTACGGCTGCAGTTTTACAGTGGAGTTCATTTCAGAGTAACCGGCAACCATTAGTGCTAAGAAATGATTTTTTTTTCTACGCCCTATCAGTCTTTTAAAATTTGGGACATAAAATGTTGAAGATAAAGCAGCCATAATATTTACTTTTTGATACCACGCCAGATTTACTTCTGTATCTCCAAAGTGCAGTCTATAGTAGTGATATTCAGTTTCTGCCTTGGCTTTCAACCAGATGTGGACTCAAATAATCAGCCTAGTCAGCTCGGTCAAAATGTGTGTGCCTTGATGAATGTGCAGCACCTAGTCGATTATCTGAAAATCACAAGCAAGCACTCTGTGGACGACTATTTTGTTATTGTTGGTTGTGAGGATCCAGAGGTTTACCTGTGGGCCAGAATATCACAATATCCAGGAGGCCATCTGCTGATGTTTTGTGGATCTTAGGCACGTGTACAGTGGTACCTCGAGATACGAGTTTAATTCGTTCCGTAACCTTGAGGTGTGGGAAACTATGAGACTCTCGAGTGGAGGTAAACTGGTGGGTCGTGTGCAGCTGGCCCATCCACGCGATGACTCCTATCTCAAATGTTGCTCGTATTTCAAAGCAAAAAACGCTCGCTTGATGGCTCGTATCTCAAAAATCTCGTATGTTAGGGCACTCGTATCTTGAGGTGCCACTGTATTCCTCTTTGTGGCATGATTTGCCCAAAACGTAAGACAAGGGGGTGGTTTAGCCTCCATCACCTCGAACCCTGGACTCTCTTCATGCTCACCAAGCTCTCTCCGTGCCTCCTCCACAGCCATCCCAGGCGTCCATCTGAACCGCTAGCTCTTCATTCTCCATCCAAACTCTAAGAGCTAGACCTTAGGAAAGTACAAAAGCTAAAGCCATCAGACACAGAGGGAAATAATGAGCCCCTTCCTGATGATGAAACATTGACATGGATACCTGGTCTATGTTCCCACAGAATAGCTCCAACCTAAGATAATTGCATGTCAGGGAAAATAGAGATTAAAAAAATGATAATAATAATAAAACCCATTTGATGAAGAACCCGGATAGCAAAATTTATGAGGCAGCGAGCAGTGCCAAGAAGTGGTCCATGGAGCCGGCGCTGCCTGTATTTCCCGTTCCCTTATCAAAGAGCGCGATGGGGAAGAGCTGGCCATCGATTGATCTCGACGTTCCAAGCCATTACTAAGTATCCGACATACATTTTCTATTGACTGCTCATTACAACGCGGCCAGATGTGCACTAAATCATGCCTTTTATCGACGAGGGAGCCAAGGTTCAGAGAGATTGCCAGGCACGCTCGGGTCACGTAGCGGGAGAGCTGGGTGGGGGTGTGCCTGCCGGATCCAACATTCATCCATCCCGGGGTCCCAGGCGGCATTCTCATGGGCAACGTGGGGATGACGATGGTGCGCATGCCCGAGGGTTCAACTCACTTTTTTCTTGGGTAGTTTTTGGAAAACTCTCCGCACCTCAGGCTAGTAAACCACAATACAGGGCGGTGCGAAGTAGGTTGATTGTTGTGAGTATGCGAAGCACAGAGTTTATATGTGGGTTCTTATTTTGATGTACAGTGGTACCTCGAGATACGAGTTTAATTCGTTCTGTAACCTTGAGGCGTGGGAAACTATGAGACGCTCGAGTCGCCGTAAACTGGTGGGTCGTGTGCAGCCGGCCGATCCTCGTGATGACTCCTATCTCAACTGTTGCTCGTATTTCAAAGGAAAAATCGCTCGCTCGACGGCTCGTATCTCAAAAATCTCGTATGTTAGGGCACTCGTATCTCGAGGTACCGCTGTATTTGAAAATAGACACCACTGTAAACCTACTTATTGTGAGTACAAGTAACACAGTTTATGTTTTTTTTTTTTTAACTTCACCAGAGACTATTTTTTAATTTTTAGAGAGAGTGGAAGAGAGAGAGGGGAAGACAGAGAGAATATCGATGTGAGAGAAACACATGGATTGGTTGCACGTGCCTGGACCAGGGCCTGGGCTGGAGCGGAGCCTGCAACCAAGCAAGATCCATGCCTTTGACTGGAATCAAACCCAGGACCCTTTGGTCTGCAGGCTGACGCTCTACCTATTGAGCCAAACTGGCTAGGCCCAAAGATTAATCTTGTATCATTACTCACTCATCACTGTATTGGAAAGTGGACACAACTGTAAACCGACTTTTGCCCCACCCTGCACTCTGAAGAGCTGCTATCAGAGAGGCTGGTCTGGGAGGCTTAGCTCTTGTGAACCCAGGCGTGCAGACCATGGACCAGGGACTCAGTTACTTCCCACCCCGAGCTCAGAAAGAGCTGTGATGGAGGCCAGGGGGGCTTGAATCTTTGATGCGGTTTCGAGTCTTAAGAAATGCTATGATGCCAGAACCGGTTTGGCTCAATGGCTAGATCAGTGGTTCTCAACCTGTGGGTCGCGACCCCTTTGGTGGTCGAACAACCCTTTCACAGGGGTCGCCTAAGACTATTTCCCATGGTCTTAGGAACGAACACACGCTCCTCGGTGTAGCAAAGTGTAGCCATGTAGTTTACTGTTGTCATATGAAGACTGTTACCCAGGCTATACCATGATTCAAGACAAAAAATCTCATTTATTTGTAATTAGAAATAAATATTTCACAATATATAATTACATATTGTTTTTGTGATTAATCCCTATGCTTTAATGATGTTCCATTTGTAACAATGAAAATACATCCTGCCTATCAGATATTTACATGACAGTTCATAACGGTAGCAAAATGACAGCGATGAAGTAGCAACAAAAATAATTTTATGGTTGGGGGTCACCACCACATGAGGAGCTGTCTTAAAGGGTCGAGGCATTAGGAAGGTTGAGAATCACTGGGCTAGAGTGTCGGCTTGCGGACTGAAAGGTCCCAGGTTCGATTCCGGTCAAGGGCATGTATCTTGGTGGCGGGCACATCCCCAGTAAAGGCCATGCAGGAGGCGGCTGATCAATGTCTCTCTCTCATCAATGTTTCTAACTCTCTATCCCTCTCCCTTCTTCTCTATAAAGAATCATTAAAATATATTAAAAACAATAACAACAAAAAGGAATGCTATAACAGCATCCCTCCTGCCACCCACCCACTGTGCCCGGCGTGACCCTGGATTTGCTGGAGGAAGGGGACTCCCCAGGTGACAAGTTTAGCCTGGCAGCCTTCTCCCTCTCAGAGGACCCTCTTCTGCATCCTCTCTCTCCCAGGAGCCCTCGCTGACCGGCCCAGCATCAGCACACAACGGCTCTGCAAACAGCAGCCTGTCAGGGGCGGAGAAGAAAGGGATCCGATTAGCAGGAACAAGCGCTGGCTTTTGTGTGTGCCCCCTGCACCCCACTTCCTCCCATTCAGAAGGGCCACCGCAGCCAGAAGGAGGAGTGGGGTTGAACGGGCGACAAGTTTACCTGAGATGGAGGGCGGATCGGACACAGCCAGGCTCTTTTGTCCCCGTGTTGACTTAGTTTTGTTGTCCCAAATCGGCTATTGATTTTGGGGTCCCCATTAGCCTGGGGAAGAGAGCTAATCCTTCTTTCATGTTTGTTTATCTACCCTAGTGGGCCCCAGCTCCGGGTGCACTTTTCACCTTGATCCGCAAGTAGCCGGGCAAAAACACGATGACCCCCGGGCCCGAAGCCGCCCGCGCCGGCCACTCTGCGCTGTTTGTTTAATCTGCTCCTGGCTGCTGCCCGCCTCCTGCTCCCGGGTCTGGGGACATGTTACACGAAAAGAGAGAGACCCCCGAGATCAAAGCGCCGGTCAGGTTTTTACTAGGGGGCACGTCTGAGAGGATTTGCGGGCGCGGGCGGCTGGCGGGTGCGGTGACCTCCAGAAAACACTTTGCTCTCCAAATTGGGGCCGGAAGATTTATCACTGGCTCAGCCCGGACCTTCCAGGTCAGTCTCGGGTTATTTATTTTATTTTATTTTATTTTTTTTGGTGCCTTTTGTGTGCAAAGACGTGGTCATTCTGTTTCAGAAGCCCGGAGAGCAAATAGGTAGGACATGCTTTTAGGAGAAAAGAGTGCTTTCAGGAGAAAAGAGACTTCTGAGAGCATTTTTTTTTCAATCTTATTTTAGAATTTCCCTGTAAAAAAAATGTTAACTTCAGGGTCGTCTGCTTGGAATCCTTGTCCCTGGACAGATTGCTCCCTGGGCAGTTCGAAAGGATGGGTGCTTTGTCTTCCGCTCTGTGGCATTTCCATTTTTTTAGTCCGTGAAAGGATGCATTTGGTGGCAGATGAATTCAGGACGGTTCAGTGGTTTTCGCGTCACTAGTTGTAGGAAGTATGTTTCAATAAAGAGGGGAATATCAATATGTGCAATGTAAAATAACTTGGTTCTGTTATTATTTTATTGAAAGGGTGGCGATTTAAAAAAATATATTTTATTGATTTTTTTACAGAGAGGAAAGGAGAGAGATAGAAAGTCAGAAACATCAATGAGAGAGAGACATTGATCAGCCGCCTCCTGCACACCCCACTGTGGAGATGTGCCCGCAAGCAAGGTACATGCCCCCGAGCGGAATCGAACCTGGGACCTTTCAGTCCGCAAGCCGATGCTCTATCCACTGGGCTAAACCGGTCTCCGTGAAAGGGTGGCGATTTTAAGGTGGTTTGGGACATTCTTGTTCAAATCTGCAGAACAGGGAATTGACAGGAAGAGGTGTAACAGTGTAGAGCACAGAATCTGGGAGATTTATGTTCAGATCCTGACTTATCATCGTTGTGATCTCAGGTGAGTCCTTTAAAGCCTTAATTTCATAATGCATACGAAGGAGAATGCTGGTATTGACATCACAGGTTTGTTTTTGGAAGGATACACGCACTTGAGTTCCATCTAGAGTTCACATTCTAATATCTCCAATCCATGCAAGTCAATTCCCTTAAGACGTCCTTCTGTTGCTATTTATGGTGTAAGATTCTCACATCCTTCAAACGTGAAAACAAGCCATCGGTTTTGGCTCTTCTGTGCACACAGCCAGTCCATAGCTTTCCCTGTTCCCTCTCCATCCCTGTCTCCCGAATCTGTATCTTATTTCGTTTCTCTAGTTAGCAGCTTGCCCAAGGTCACCGAGCCACTCCGCCACGGAGCCAGGCTTGGAATCCATTGTGTCTGACTCACCAAGTAATTCACCTTCCTGGCTTATGCTCGAGTAACTGGGATCCTTTGATACGAGGAGAGGCGATTCCAAAGAATGTAACTTGTAATTTTTTCTGGAACACTCCGGGAAGGAAAATGCTCCGTGGACTTTTGTTGTGTCTTATGTCTGAGACTTAAAACCAGCTATTTTATGAGCCATTGACAGAGACATGGAAGGATGGGTTGGTTTATTTCCCACCACAGGATGCAATCTGAAGACTGTCTTAGGATATAAAAGCTAATAAATATACTAAAGGATTTGTATCTAAAACTCTTCTGTTAAAAAACCATCCACTGCGTTCACTAGGATCTCTCACGTCCACCCCCAAAGTTCCAGTCTGCTTGGGTTTAATGTCTTCTCCTGAGATTAATCTGCTCCCTACGATCTCACTTTAGACCCAGGTTAAACTTTATAAATCAGAGTTGTCATACTTTTTTGTCTTAAGCCTGCATAACCCAGAGGCTGTTTGGTGACAGAATGAATAGCATGGGCAACAGTCTTCATATAACAACAGTAAACGACATGGCTATACTTTGCTACACCAAGGAGCAGTATGTTGGTTCCTAAGACCATGGGAAATAGGTGTTTTCCAATAGTCTTAGGAGACCCCTGTGAAAGGGTCGTTCGACCCCCAAAGGGGTCGCGACCCACAGGTTGAGAACAGCTGATATATGGGAAGTTGTAGGGATGAGATGGGGTCTTCTGGAGGTAGTTAGGTTTAGGAAAACTCTGGAAAAATCTACAGCGAGCATCATGTTTAATGTGAAACTCTGAAGAATTGTCTTCTAGAATCAGGAACAAGACAAGGGTGTTGTCGCCACGGATGATGCAAGGCTTGGAACCAGTGTCTCACAGAACTGTGAGCGGGCTTTTTGCCACACACCAGCGCCTGCTGACTTAGGAGTGACACTTCATCCGGAGGTGCAGCGCTGAGTGTGGGGGGAAGAGTGGGCAATGCTTGGCCCAGGAAGGCTTTTAAGTCTGAAAAAGCTGGAGAAGCCCTCTTGCTTGGTCTGGGTGTGGGCTCCACAGCTTGATTTCTGCCTCTGCCTTCACCTGGTCCTTCTGTCCTTCTGTTGGGCGAAGCTGGGGGGAAGGCAGGGCTTTCTGACTCCTCCCTGAATGGGATGAGCAGGTTGCCAGTGCCTCACCACCTTCCCTGCAAAGCAGGCCCCGTTACAGAGTCAGCAGACTGCACCTCTAGGGATTGCCGCTACCCTCGGCCGAGTCTGGGGTTCTGTTAGTTCTCACCTGCAGGTCAGCCTGGAGGAGCCGCTCCAGGGAAGGTGCATACAGAAGCGGAGCGTGGGTGCTTGAGAGGCAGCTACTCGTGCCTCGAGCACCTCCTCTGTCCCTTGACTCCACGTGCTAGGGACAGGGGACCCGGGGGCCTTCAACTGCCTTCCGTGCTGGAAGAGGGCACAGGGGCTGTCAGCCCCTGGGGAATGGATGGATGGTGGCCAGCTGGTGAGCTCCAGGATCTCTCCCCCCACCAGGATTCTGCTCTGACATGTATGTGAGGATTCCTCTTGAAAGTGGATCTGCCTGGTGAGCTTTCCAGTACAGCGGTACCTCAAGATACAAGTGCCCTAACATACGAGATTTTTGAGATATGAGCCATTAAGCAAGCGATTTTTGCTTTGAAATACCAGCAACATTTGAGATAGGAGTAAGCGCTCGGATTGGACAGCTACACACGACCCACCAGTTTACCTCGACTTGAGCGTCTCATAGTTTCCTACGCCTCAAGGTTATGGAACGAATTAAACTCGTATCTTGAGGTACCACTGTATTACTGTAAAATGCTACATTAATAGTAGATTAATTAGCCAAAACCAATTTGGCTCAGTGGATAGAGCATCAGCCTGTGGACTGAAAGGTCCCAGGTTTGATTCCGGGCAAGGGCACGTACCTTGGTTGCAGGCACATCCCCAATGGGAGGTGTGCAGGAGGCGGCTGATCGATGTCTCTCATCGATGTTTCTAACTCTCTATCCCTCTCCCTTCCTCTCTGTAAAAAATCAATAAAATATATAATTTTTTTAAAAAGAAAGAAATAGTAGGTTAATTAGAAGTAGATTTCCTACTACATCCATGGATGGATTCTTCGTGAGGAAACAAATTCTATTTTTCTTTTTTCCTCACCTGAAGATATTATTTCCATTAATTTTTAGAGAGAATGGAAGGGAGGTGAAAGAACAGAGAGAAAGAGAGAGAGAGAAAAAAAAAGAGAGAGAGAGAGAGAGAGAAACATCAATGTGAGAGATACATCGATTGGCTGCCTCTCACAAATGCCCTGACCAGAGCCAGAGCCTGCATCTGAAGTACGTGCCCTTGACCAGAATTGAGCCCAGGACCCTTCAGTCCTTGGGTTGATCCTTTATCCACTGAGCCAGACTGGCTAGGACAAACTATATCTTATAAGCATATAAATCAGTGGTTTTATTGTATCTAGGCGTTGCAGCCTTCAAATATCAAAATGTGTCTACTAGTGGCTTATTGACAAATGTGTGTCCACTACCTCTACATCTCATAGTTCCATTTGTGGATGCATTCAGCCAATGAGTGATTCCTACGTGCCTGTGAGGCCCTATGTTTGAATCAAAGGAACTATGATAACGTGTTTATCTGTCTAAACAACTGGTTCTCAACCTCTCTTATGCCGAGACCCTTTAATACAATTCCTCATGTGGTGGTGACCCCCAACCATAAAATTATTTTCGTTGCTACTTCATAACTGTCATTTTGCTACTCTTATGAATCGTAATGTAAAATATCTGTGTTTTCCGATGGTCTTAGGCGATCCTGCTAGCAGTTCTCAGCTCTAACCCGTAGAATGTAAATACCTTGAAATCAGTGAAATTTTTTCTAACTTGTTTCCATAGGACTAATCCATTCTCTGATATCTGCCATGTAACAGGTGTGAATGAATGATTTCTGAAAGGTGTATGAGGTGGAGGAAATGAAAGTATGATTATGCGGAAAGAAGAGAGAATGCTCTTTCTCTTATTCAAATGGACAGACGACCATTCTGAGGACCTTTAGGAGTATTATAAGCAATTTTTCTGAAGGCCTCCACATTCTGAATAGTAAAAGGATTTGTCAGTCTGGCACACAAGTCTCTTTCCTGCATAATCCTCTAAAGAAGTGGTTTCAGACTAGAAATGAAATAGGAGTTTGTGTACCTGGGGTTGGCTATATATATTCCATAGTCATGTAAGTAACATTCAGAAGGCCATCCAAATGAATGAACGGTGCATTGAACAAAAGTATAGTAATGAACAAAGTTGGAAAGTTTTCCTGTTTCTATGAGCACCCAGTGTTTTTAAACTAACCATTAAACAAATAAATAAATACAGATGCATTTGGATTACCCCATATTCTGCACCCAGAGATCTCTGAAACTATCCAGACCCCACAATACTCTTATAGGAATTTAGGAATCCTTAAGAAAAAAAAAAAATTCCAGATGTCCCCTCCGCCGGAAATACCGTGTTCAGGATCTCTACCCCAGAAAACGCTTTACCTCATAGGCCTTCGCTAAGCGCTTCAGAATTCAGGGATGGCTTCCAACCGCTTTGGAAGGAAGGCCTAGGCGAGGTCTGATCCTCTCGAGGCGATACCCTGACTCTAATTAAGCAATGCTTAATGCGTGTCTGAGGGTCTATATCAAACTCGCTTTATGAGGCTCTCCGGAGCTTTTAAATGATCACCATTGGCCTCCCTCATCCTGAAACGTTGAAGTAACGTGTTTCTTCTTTTTTTTTTAATTTATTGGGGTGACATTGTTTCATAAAATTATATAGGTCTTAGGTGTGCCATTCCGGAATACCTCATCTGTCTCATTGTGTGTTCCCCATTCCAACAAGCTGTATTTCCCCTTTCCCCTTCCTCTGCCTCCCCTCTTTCTCTCCGGGAATTGCCCCATTTCTCGATCATTCCCAAAATTTATGAAGAAAAGGAAACTTTGAATCTGTCAAGCCATGTTCGTTTCTCCTTGCGTCGTAAAAGCTGTAGCCACAGCCATCTCTGCAGCCCCTGTTCCTTCCTCCCCCAGCTACGATGGCCGGATTTAAAACCCTGGAAAAAAGTACCCTTTCACCAGCCACCGCTAGTACCCAGTGTCAGCAGCTCATATAAAAGCTGGGAAAATATAGGCGGGATTAAAGAAATCTGTAAAACGATGAAGTAAGGCCGTCGCATGTAAAATCCAATTCCTCTGACGGAGTACATAATTTATTAGGAAAGCTCTCTATTTATAGGAAGTGTGCTTGACACCTTCTCCTTGGCGACGGCTGACATTTTTTCAGAAGAACGAAAATGGATGAAATGTTTCCCAGGATAGGGATTCATTAATTTCTTAATAAATATCTTCGCGTCCATGCCTCGTACCCACTCCTCAAACCACAAGCACAATTTTTCCTTCCCTACCTTTCTCCCTCAACTAAGTCCCCTTCCTTTAATACATTTTATTGATTTTCTGCAGAGAGGAAGGGAGAGGGATAGTAAGTCAGAAACATGGATGAGAGAGAGACGTCGATCAGCCGCCTCCTGCACGCCCCCTACTGGAGATGTGCCCGCAACCAAGGTACATGCCCCCAACTGGAATCGAACCTGGGACCTTTCAGTCCGCAGGCTGATGCTCTATCCACTGAGCCAAACCGGTCTCGGCAGTCCCCTTCCTCTAACCAGTATGGGGCCAGAGCTAACTGGGGTGTATGCCCACTCCTACCCCTGCCCCCACTATCTCCTCCTTCCTCCGGGCACCCTGTCCCCACTCTTCCATTCACTGCTAAGTGACAAGCATTTGGCTTCTCGAGTCTCATCTCAGTTCTCTCCTAGTTCTATCAGCTTCGTAGTGAGTCAGGATGTGGTCTATTTTCCACAGGATTTGCATTTTTGAACCATTGTCCTAAATGCTAATAGCAAATCAGGCAAACCCTTCATTGGGACCCAAGGGAGAGAGCAGGAGGAAAAAAATTATTTAACATTGAAAGGGGGGTGAGTTAGAACTATTTTTCACCTCCTTGGTAATCTTTACATCTAAACAAAAGTAAAATCAATACAACGTTTTAAGTTGGTGGTTTATTCATTTACTCTGCAAAAAGAGATTATTTATCTCCTCGATTACCACAATCTTGAATGTTAAAAAAAAAAGAGAGAGAGCCGAAACCGGTTTGGCTCAGTGGATAGAGCATCGGCCTGTGGACTGAAAGGTCCCAGGTTCCATTTCCGCCAAGGGCACGTACCTTGGTTGTGGGCACATCCCCAGGAGGAGGCGTGCAGGAGGCAGCTGATCGATGTCTCTCTCTCATCAATGTTTCTAACTCTCTATTCCTCTCCCTTCCTCTCTGTAAAAGAAATCAATAAAATATATTTTAAAAAAAGAAAGAAAGGACGGAAGGAAGGAAGAAAGAAAAAGGAAAACTTTTAGTATGTGGGCTGATATTTCTCTGCCTGGGAAGCTCAGGCCTCTTGCCCACATCCTATGCCTCCACCTCCTGCTGCTGGGAGCTCCTATCAGGGGGGTCTCTTCCCTAACCCTCCCCTCTCTTCACAAGAAACCCCCTCTGCTCGTCCTGGGCTCTGAGTCCCCAGTGCTCTGCCCACCAGGTGTCTTGGGCTCACTGTGTGGCACGTGGTCCCACTCCCCAGCCACCTCTGCCCGGGAGCAGCAAGCTGCCTAGGGAGAGAGTGAGATCTGCGGGAGGTCGGATGGGCCCGCAGCTCTGCCTCATCTTCTAGATGTGGAACTGGGGGCAAATCCCGAGTCTTCCGTTCTTCCCTGAAAACGGGGAAGAGAAATGTATTCTTTGCCCTGACAACCGTGTAAGGCATCTAGTGTAGCATTTGGCACACACGTGGCATTATTTATATGTCTTTACATTCTGTGAAGATCTTTGGTAGGTGAAATTGCTTTGATTTATTTTCTATTTCCATCCATTTCTTTTAAAAGCCTTGATTGCTGAAGGTGTTATAAAGGTCCTCCTTTTAGGTGAATATTGCTTCTAATTCCTATTTTACTTCGCTGCAGCTAAAGCAGAGTGTAAAGGCTAACATATAGGCTGTATGAAAGCCGACCCAAAGCTAGGTTTCCTGCTTCCTCCTGGTGTGATCGAAGGACATTTCTAAAACTCTGGGTTTAAATTTCACGATTTAAAATGGAGCCGAGTAACCGAATACCCCCCAGGATTGTGTGAAGGGGAGACGTGATCATATACGGGTGTTAAGGTAATTCACAGAGAGGCCCAGCTAATCAATATTCCACCAATATTAGGAATGCGCTTCAAAAACCGTAGAAAAAAAAACAATGCAAAAAACATTTATTATAATCCTGACATGTGCCTAGTTCTGTATTGTTTACTACAGGAGTGGGAAAAAGTAGAGTTGTGGTTTTGAGTACACAAAACACAGGAGTTTATTTTTGTATTATTATTGTGAACAATTATAAACTTACATTTTCAAACCCCAAAACAAACAAACAAACAAACAAAAAACTGTAGCGTGAGATGCAGCCAGGAGCAATTCTCACTCCAATTTCCATTGGCCTTCCTCTCCCCCTCCCTGCCCAGCGCTGTGTCCTGGGTAGGATGTGGGGGGGTGTGAATGAGGGGGGCCCTCGTGGACAGAAGTGGAAGCTAAAGCTGGGGCAGCTCTGGGGCCAGGCAGGGCCACACAGGGAGCTAATGGCCAGGCGCCCGGCCCGCTGGCTGTCCCCCCCCTTCCCCAGGGGCTGACCTCCCCGCCACCTCTCGCTTCAGGGCCTTTTGACCCACAGGAGTGCCAGCTCGGCCTCTGACAAATAAACAGTGGCCGGGAGATTAAGCCGCACCTGAAGCTGGTTACACAGGTTTGCTGAGCATCTGCACCCGGTGGGGGGGGGGGGGGGGGGACGGAAACTCAGGCTGCACCCAGCCTGTGAAGGGATGATTAACCCATTCCCGACTCAGCTGTGAGTTATTGCCCCCTCTGTCCGTCCGCCCAGAGAGGGAGGGAAGAGCGAAACCTCGTTAGAATAAAAACAAAAACCTCTGTAAAGATTCTCAACAGGCAACGAAAACCCAACAACAACAAATAACACAACTGGAAAGGCACTAAATATTTTTTGGGTGTGCCAAAAAAAAAAAAAATTCCACGTGACCTTGCTTCTGACTGTCTCCTACGCCAGAAGGGATAAGTAGAGTGAAAGACAGTGAAAGAGCGTCATTTTTCTCTGAGAAATCTTGGGGGCCCGCCTTAGAATTCTACTGGTCCCCATCGTCATTCAAACATGTTAGTCTTTCCAGTTACTCCGTGGAAGCCAAGCGGGGCTGGTTTCTGTGCCCTCAACCAGTTAACTCGACTCCTTCCGACCTCAGGCCCTTTGCACTTGCTGTTCCTTCTGTGTGGATGGAATTCTCATGCGCAGGGAGGCTTTGCTGGCCATTTTTGTTAGAGTCCCTTCTCTCTCTGCTTCCTCATGGACATTCCCTCTTTCCTCTAACTTCCTTTATTTATTTACTCATCAGTTTTAAATATATTTTATTGATTTTTTTTTACAGAGAGGAGGGGAGAGGGATAGTTAGGAAAATTGATAAGAGAGAGACATCGATCAGCTAGCTCTTGCACGCCCCCTACTGGGGATGTGCCCACAACCAAGGTACATGCCCTTGACCGGAATCGCACCCGGGGACCTTTCAGTCCGCAGGCCGACACTCTATCCACTGAGCCAAACCGGTTTCGGCTACTCATCAATTTTAATTGCATTTATTGCCTTCCACTGTGGCCCTCCCGCTATCTGCTCCTGGAGAGAAAGGATTTGTTCCGTTCATTGGTCAGTGCAGGCACATTCTAAGCATGTAACAAGCGCTCAGCACCCACGCGTGCACACTCTGTGGAAAGTGGGAGGGTAGAGGGGTGTAGCGGGGAGTCTGAGGGAGGAGGCTGCCGTGTGTAGCGAGAGCTAAAGGTCTCCAATGACTGGATAAGAAGTTGAACAATCCTGAGACCATGAAGGTGTCAGGAATGTACGTGCACAAGTCAGTTCCAGGTGCGGGCGATCCTGTAACAGCCCCCACGCCCCTCTCCCCACCTCCCAGCCCCTGTGTCTACAGAACACTGAGCTCTCAGCGTAACACCTCCAGGCGGATTCTCTCCTGCCTTGTGGCCAGAGAGCAAACCTGTCTTCCCACTTTGCCTCGTCCCAAGGAATGGAAAGACAATCTTAGATGTGTGTGATGCTGGAGCATAAGAGAAGACCATGCCCTTGAAAGCACGATCATTTGCGTGAATGTCCAGGCACCTGTACCAGCGCGAGCACACACACACGGGCCAGCAGGATCGCCTGCTTTCCCACCAACACTCGGGACGTGTTCGCCTCCAAAGCTCCAGCTACACGCTGTGGCCGTGCATGTGAGTCTCCCAATCTGCAGCTCATTAAGCCCTGACTTTGCGACGATATTATTTTTCCAACGTCCCCACGGTTGTTTGTGCGGGAAAAGAATTCCCCTGTGTGACACATGTTGGGTACACGTGTGTCATGAACTGGGGGATTTTTAGCATCCCTTGACAATTCCATCTTTTTTTTTTTTTTTTTTTTTTTGCTTGTCAGCTGTTGTGACACCCTTTCTTTGGGTTATTTGGATTTTCATCACATTGACGGCCAGACACTTGCTAGCACTTGGCATTAAGCAATAACATTTTAAATAAGACTTGTTTATGCTGCTTATTTGGAGATGCTGTTTTTCACTCCTTATTATGTACTTTTTTTTAGTAAGGTTATTGATGGAGCTGATGGCTTAGCGATTGTTTTAGATTCTGAACCCCGGATCCTTGTGTAGGCGATTATCACTCTCTACCAGTTGGAATGTCCCTGTGTGTGTGTGTGTGTGTGTGTGTGTGTGTGTGTGTGTGTATGGGTGTATGATATGCAAACCAGCAGTGATGCTTGTGATGGAGTGCAACGAAGAAAAATAACCTCCAACTGTAAATATGTTTATTGAGAGTCTCACTCCTGTGATACAACAGACGTGTGGTTTTGTGGTAAATTCTGAGCTGAGTTTAGGTCAAAGTAAAGGAAGGACAGCGCGGTTGTCTGTTGAGGAGTTTCAATAGTCAACCGGGAATTTCCTTCCTCTGTAGTTACTTCCTCTTGAACTGATGTCTCTCTGATGCGAGATCACAGGAACTGCGGGGTTAGGTCCGGTTTGCCAGGTTTTGCCAAGAGGCTCTCTAGCCCCGGGGCTGGAGGCCGGAGTGTAGAGGGACTTTCTGCCCAGGCCTGTGGGAGCACCCATGCCCGGCCTAACACTCCGACTGGCCTTCTTCCAGCCTGAGCATGTTTGTCTCGCTGGGAAGATGGGGAAGAAGCTTCTAGTAACACCAGGCTGATCATTTTTTTTTTTTTCAGAGGAGGGAGAATTGAGTCCCAGGGTTTTCAAGAGAAGGTTCCGAAAGCACGGCCGATGGGTCTGTGATAACTCTGTTTACAGGGGTAAGAAGTGTCAAAGTGGCATTACTCAGGAGACTGATGGGAACAGAATGTTGCAAATCACTTTCAAGATTTTTTTTTTACTTCCCCATATTTTTTTGGTGCTTGGAGACAGGATTACTGGCTGGGGTAATTAATCCTTCCCAGCCCGCATTCTTTGCTACTGAGCGTGGCAGCGATGCAGAGGCCCAACCTGCTTAATGGAGATAATGGTGCTGGACCTCTGGCACCGAGTCCCCTTCCTGGTTGAGCTAGAGACACGCACCCCAGGAGCACAATTGGTGAAATCAAAAGAGTCCAGATCGATGGAGAGGTCGCTTACAGTGCCTGCTTTGGGCATTTGGAAGGCATTTTAAGAATCTAAAAAATATATATATTAGTTCGGAGCGCCAAGTTACTTGGGTTTTGTGTGTGTACCTACGCGGGCTCTTAAAGAGCTGGGATCTTTTCCAAGGAACCACTGATTTCAACATGAGTTTATCGCAGAAGATCTTTCGTGTCTGCTGTTTGCCTGTTTGTTTGGCCTGTGTCTGTTTCACAAGAGCCCTGTGTTAATATGACAGCTATGCATCAAGGACTTCTCCTGGTTGGGTTTGAGCCGAGCTGAAATGGTTAGGATTATCTTGCGCCGTGGACTCGCATTCTCCGGGTGTTTCTCTGCGATTCGTTACTGCGCCTTTAGACAAACCTTAGGCCTCCAGTGAGACGGTGCGGGTGAAATGCTCCCTGTGCTTTCCAGAGGGAAAGAGCGTCGCTTTTCCACCGGGAGACCGATTCGATTTTAGAAGAAGTGAACGCCAGAGTGGCTCTCTTTTGAAAGAGTTCCAATAAAGGAGCATGCTCCCTAGCACAGGCACCAGCCCTCGGCACAGAATAGGGACCTTAAAAAACAAACAAGTAGCCGAGACCGGTGTGGCTCAGTGGATAGAGCGTCGGCCTGCGGACTGAAAGGTCCCAGGTTTGATTCCGGTCAAGGGCGTGTATCTTGGTTGCGGGCACATCCCCAGTAGGGGGGCGTGCAGGGGGCGGCTGATCGATGTCTCTCTCTCATCAATGTTTCTAGCTTTCTATCCCTCTCTCTTCCTTTCTGTAAAAAAATCAATAAAATATATATTTAAAAAATCCTTTAAAAAACAACAACAAGTAAATAAACAAATAGAAGCATTTGAGTGAGTAAATAGTATTAAAGAGTGATTTTCTATTGCTTTAAAATACTCTTATTAGTGACCAAAACAGTGTAACCTAGATTATTGAGACGAGAGCGGTGAAATATTTTGAGCCAGTTTGCCCTTGCGTTTTTCCATTTTCATAAACATGAAAACCTCTCTATTTCTGTGAGTTTAAAGATCATCTCAGGCAGGCTGGTGCAAGAATGGGAAAGCACCTCCTGTTTTGAAATACAAACGAATGATAGGTATTTTTTCTGTCCCGGCCACCATACCGCCTATGGCTTCTGGGTACCCTGAGTCCCTTTACCATGTCCCTCTCACTCTGTCCTGGAATCCCGGGTCACTCCGTCTGTCCCAGTAGAAAGACACGTTCCTTGGAGTAAGATTTAAAGGCAGCACCTTCCTGTGTATCTCTAGAGTCCACTTTATGCCTATAACATACTAGGAGCTCAATAATAAGGCGTTGAGCTGAAACCGGTTTGGCTCAGTAGATAGAGCGTCGGCCTGCAGACTGAAATGTCCCAGGTTCGATTCCAGTCAAGGGCACGTACCTTGGTTGCGGCCACATCCCCAGTAGGGGGCGTGCAGGAGGTGGCTGATCGATGTCTTTCTCTCATCGATGTTTCTAGCTCTCTATCCCTCTCCCTTCCTCTCTGTAAAAAAATATCAATAAAATATATTTAAAAAATAACAAAGGGTTGAATGAATGATTAAATGACAGAATTCTGAAAGCCTTTTGGAAACTGCCGCATCCCTTCAGTCCCGTGTGTCTGTGTGTGTGTCTCACCCAAGATGTTCCTGTGCTCATCTAATAGCGATTTTTCTTAATATGTTTGGGCTGACTTTAATTTTGTACCCATACCCACCACCCCATACACACACTCACCATAGTAGCTAGCTTCACAGGCCACAGGCCATCTCTGCTTTTTAGACTTGAATCGCTAACACAACAATCCCCAGACTTATTTCATCCCCAGGAGGGTAGCCTCCCGTGTCAGACACCTGAACCCTCTGTCCGCGGCGCCCTGGCCTGCAGGTCACGCTCCATATTTTGTTTTGGAGACTCCGCTCGACCCGTTATAAACATGGACACACACGGGCCCTCATCCCCAAATGCTTTGCTCAGTTCAACCTCGTTCGCCTGGCAGGCTCAACCCAGGGCAAACCCTCAGCATCCTGACCTTTATTTATAGCCCGAAGCTTCTGGAGACTCCGGGAAGGTGGGTGAGTCACGAAGCAAAACCAAAACGTGGTTCTCCTTTAGATCAATGTTTCCGTCTTGCCTCATTTTGATGCCAAAAGCCCTAGTTTTTTTTGGGGGGGGAGGGAGGGAGAAGGATGTGAGATGAGCGGACTTCCTTGCGTGCTCTATAGCACCCCGTGACCTTTGGAGGGAGGATTTGCGAGTTGTTTAAGGTCTGAAATATGTGCTCCCTGCCTTTCTAGTACACGTGTTGGAGGCTGAGGATCTTATCAGTAGATAAGGGCCGAGGGGCGGCCATCCCACATTCCACAAACTCGCTTCCAGATGGCCGAGAGACTCGGGGTGAAAAACCCAAGCTCTTCAATCAAGCCAACAGCCCACACCTTTATGGGCCCGTTTGTTTGGCAGCCTGTCAGGGGCCCCTCGCCTCTCCCATCGGCCGCGGGGCAGCTGTTTCAGGAGCTCCCCCAGGCTGCGTACTGTGGGGGCAGTTCATTGCTGAGGAAAAGCTAATCCAAAGCCCCGAGGTGTTTTGTTTTATTTTGATTTTTTGTTCTTTCACTTCTTTGGTGGTTACAGTTATCTGGAGCTTCTGACTCAGTCCAAATAGCAATGAGGATGTTTTGTTTGTTTGTTTGTTTTGTTTTTCCAATGGAGTCACTTGATCTTTGGGGCTGTTACTTTTTCTTTCTTTCCTTTTGATTTCCCTCCATCAGTCTGGTTATCTGACTGCAACAGGCAGAGATTCCCTTTCCTGGGTGCCAGGAAACAAGGGTCTTTTTCTGGATTCTGTGTGTGTGTGCGTGTGTGTGTGTGTGCGTGTGTGTGTGTGTGCGTGTGTGTGTGTGTGTGTTGTAGAAATACGACAACTGCAGTATGACATTCTTGTAACAGTGACAAAGTTACATGTTCTGTCCCAGGTTAAAATCTGATTGTGAATAATTTTGGGCCAACCAAAAATTCTATAAGGAATTTTAGAATTGACTGCAAGACACCTCTATTCTATGCTTTAAGGAACAGAGAAAGAGAGAACATAAGGTCCCTAGCCTTGAGAAATATATAGGGAAAATATAAACTTATATTTGTATTATTCTTAACCATTTTTTAATTTGGAAATAATGCTCAATTTCAGTAAGATTTGCAAAGATATTGCAGTACGCTTCGTCCGTCTTCCTCTAATGGTGACATCTTTATATAACCTATATAAATAAATGACTAATATGCAAATTGTCCCCTCAAAAGGTCAACCACCCGCTATGATGGGCACTGACCTCCAGAAGGAAGGCTGCAGCCAGCAGTTGGAAGGCCTTCATTGGCCCTGATCACCAGCCAGGCCTGGGAACCCTACCGGTGCACCAGGCCTCTAGTATATATATAAATAAAAGAGAAATAAGGTCTAGAGAAGGGAAAAAAAGATCTCACTTTAAGTGTCAGTGAAGGCATCTAAGTGAGAAAGCGACAGAGGTAGGATTTGAACCAACACAGACCTCCTGACTGCCTAGAATGTTAGAGTTACTCTATTTTTCTGTTTGGAAACCTGGGGAAACTTGGTCGAGGGCATATGCCTGGGTTGTGGGTTCGATCCCCACTAGGGAGTGTGTAGGCATCAGCCAATCAGTGACTCCCTCTCATCATTTATGTTTCTCTCTCTCTCCCTCTCCCTCTCTCCTCCACTTTTTAAAGTGAGAAATCTGCCATCATTCAAATCTGCTTTGCATGTGGTAGTGCCGCTACTTACTAGCTGTGCTCCTGGGGCAATCTGATTAACCTTCCAGAGTCAGTTTCTCCATCTTTATTTGTTTATTTTTTAAAAATATATTTTATTGATTTTTTTACAGAGAGGACGGGAGAGGGATACAGAGTCAGAAACATCAATGAGAGAGAGATATGGACCAGTTGCCTCTTGCACATCCCCCACTGGGGATGTGCCCACAACCAAGGTACATGCCCTTGACTGGAATCGAACCTGGGACCTTTCAGTCCACAGATCGACACTCTATCCACTGAGCCAAACCAGTTTCGGCTTTTTTTGTTGTTGTTGTTTGTTTGTTTCTTCATTTTTAAAGCAGAAATAATAACCGTGACTCCCTCTGGTATGGTTGCTGAGGATTAAATGAAAAGTGCTTCGCACAGGTGTCGGGTATATTTTAAAGGTGTTATTATTACTCATCAGCGCTCTCCCACCCATAGCGGTCTGTGCTTCTGAGAGCCAGGCCCGGTGACCATCTTCGGCCAGGTCCAGGTGCCTTCTCAGCCTGAGCTGCCAGTCTGTGGGTGCCATGAGGTCCTCCCAGCCCAGGAAGCAGGGAAAGGTTCACCAACACGATTCTGAGTCCTCAGAGCGGGAGAGCTTGCGAGAAAGGAATGGAACTTGCCCCTGACTGACACGGGACGGTGGGGAGGAGAGACTTGGCATTTTCTGTCCTGGGGCCTCTTTTACTTTCCTCTCCCGGACTGCGCGGGGCTATTCCGGGCCCAGGTATTTCGGGAGCCATAATGAGGTGCTTCTCTTCACACCTTGCCATTTTCAGGCAGCTTGCGCTGGCCGCCTGGACACGGGAACAACCTAGTAATTTAGGAGCTATAGTGGACCGGGCTGGAAATAGAGGCCGAAGCTGCCTGCAGTCAGGTGGGGTGGGGATGGGGGACCTCTGAGCGCCCCTTCCTACAAGGGCGAGGCTAAAAGGGCTGAGGAAGCACATTTTCTTCTGTTTTGTACCATATTGTGCCCCGAGAGGACAAAAGAATGGATGATCTCCTAAGCAGCAAGGAGCCAGTTTCGGGAGATGTTGGAATCATGAGCTCTCTTCATCTGTCAAAGAGTGGGGGCTGGCCCCGTGGCCCCCCATACCAATCATGCTGAGCTCAAGTTCTACTAAAAAGGGGGTACATTTGAAAAAAAAAGGTCAAGCTTTCCCATCAGCCTCTGAGCCAAATACTTTTAAATGCCTTCAGATTCCAAGTGGCCCATCATTCCATCTTTGCCTATAGCACACGACCCTCTAGAGCAGCGGTTCTCAACCTGTGGGTCGCGACCCCTTTGGGGGTCGAATGACCCTTTCACAGGGGTCGCCTAAGACTATTGGAAAACACCTGTTTCCCATGGTCTTAGGAACCAACACACCGCTCCTCGGTGTAGCAACGTGTAGCCATGTGGTTTACTGTTGTCCTAGGAAGACTGTTGCCCCTGCTACACCACGGTTCAAGAGAAAATTTCATTTATTTGTGATTAGAAATAAATATTTCACAATATACAATTACATATTGTTTTTTGTGATTAATCCCTATGCTGTAATGATGTTCCATTTGTGACAACGAAAATACATCCTGCCTATCAGATATTTACATGACAATTCATACCAGGAGCAAAATGACAGTGATAAAGTAGCAACGGAAATAATTTTATGGTTGGGGTCACCACCCCATGAGGAGCTGTTTTAAATGGCCGCAGCCTTAGGAAGGTTGAGAACCACTGCTTTAGAGTTTCAAAGCTCATCTCTCTGGACATGATTGCCCCGAGCCATGATTGGGCACTTTCCCCTTTAAACTCTGACGCCGTGAACTCATTTTCTGGGGCCAGTATTTCCGGACCCACAGCCTGGCACCCCGGAAGCGCCTCTTTCCTGACACCCTCTTGCAGAATCCTGGCCACAACCGAGCGCGTCTGGGTGTCTCCTCCAAAGCACCTCCCCTGTGTGTCCCCTTCCCATGTGGCCGGGGGGAGAGAGAGACACAGGCTGCACCCTCACACGTTGCTCCCGTTTTCAGACGCGAATGCCGTCCCGACTTCAAACCCGGGAGAGAGGAAATGCTTGTCTCCAGGAGCCTGACACGTCGGCGGTCATATTTCAGGGACAATTAGCCCCCATCGACGGTGGCGGCTGATCCGGCCGACGAGCCGCTAATCTTATCTGCGGTTCACAAATGGCTCAGATGGTAGCCTGTGACTTTGATGGCCGGGCGGCCGCTCCCACCCCCCCAGACGGCTTTGCTCCAAACAGTGGTCCTTTCAGCCTCCCGCGCCTGCAGATCAAAGCGCTGCCCCCCTCTCCCTATCTGCAAGGAAGCTCATTAGAGGGAGGCTGTCAGGGTTATAATCACGCCACAGTTTTAACTTCTGGCTTCTAACGCGCTCCCCTCCTTCGCAGCCTGTGGGGTCCGGAGTGAGAAGGATGAAGGAGGCACCGATGACATCTGATACGTTTAATAGGCGCGCCGGTGGCTGCCTGGGCCCCATCTCCCTGCCCCTGCTGCCGGGCTGACGGCTGGCTGAAGCCGGCCCCTCCCCAGGCCTGTGGGGATCACACGTTACTCCTCAGGGAGAGCCAGCCCTCCATTGTCCCTTAAAATCGCTTTCCTTTGAGAACAGAAGCCACTACCCTAGGCGTCCAAAGATCTGCCTTTACATTTCCTCTCTTTTCACCCAGTGCCGGAGTGAACGGAGGACATGTTGCTGCGATCTTCAGTTTCCCTTGTGAAGTACAGTGGTACCTCGAGATGGGAGTTTAATTCCTTCCGTAACCTTGAGGCGTGGGAAACTATGAGACGCTCGAGTCGCGGTAAACTGGTGGGTCGTGTGCAGCCGGCCGATCTGTGCGATGACTCCTATCTCAACTGTTGCTCGTATTTCAAAGCAAAAATCGCTTGCTCGACGGCTCGTATCTCAAAAATCTTGTATGTTAGGGCACTAGTATCTCGAGGTGCCACTGTATGTAAAGGAAGACTTTTCTTACTGGGATTAATATATAATTTTCAAAATCCCCACCTCTCCTCCCAGAAGCCTTCTATTAAGTTCTTCCCTTCCTCTCTCCGCATCCCCTCCCTCCCTGAGTTGAAGCTCCCTCATGCCGAGTCACGGCCCCTCGTCTGTATTCCCATAGCTCTTAGGGTTTCCAGGAACCTTCGCTACTTACGCCTGCTTTTCTACCGACTTGTCTTTTCCTTCCCAAGACAAGGAAAAGACATAGGGGTCCTCAAGGTATAGGGGTCGGAGGCTCCTTATACCAAAGGCTGCCTCCACCTGATACGCAGTTGATGCTGAAGGAGTGTTTGTTGTTCACAATGAATAAAGTGCTGTATACTTAAATGATTTGCAAAGCACAATGGGAGGAGTGGTATTTATTATGGGCCTTATGGGCACCCATGTTGATAACCCAGTAGAATATTCTGTGGCGGGGGACAAAAGTTTACATGTCTAACAAGTTCCCCCTTTGATAAACACTGGTACAATCCACTCTTTCTAATTATACATGAAGAAACTAAGGCAGAGATTGGAGAAGGGGGCTTGTGCAAGGTCATATAATTAGTCCAAGGCACTCGATGTGTGCTTATATCTAAGTACTTTGTTATAAACTCTGTCTCTGTATTGAGACATAGTTTACTTTAATAAACTACTTAAAAGATAGTGTAAGGAGCTGCTGGGACAACTTTAAGTGTACCAACATCTGAATTATTGGGGTGCCAGAAAAAGAGAGAGCAAAAATATTGAAAACCTAATAGAAGAAATAGACTTACAAGTCCAGGAAGTACAGGGAACCCCAAACAAAAGGAATCCAAAGAGAACCACAGCAAGACACATCATAATTAAAATGCTAAGGGCAAAAGACAAAGAGAGAATCTTGAAAGCAGCACGAGAAAAACAGTTACCTACAAGGAAGTACTCATATGACTGTCAGCTGATTTCTCAACAGAAACTATGCAGGCCAGACGGAAGTGGCAAGAAATATTCAAAGTGATGAACAGCAAGGACCTACAACTAAGATTACTCTACCCAGTAAAGCTATCATTCAGAATTGAAGGTCAGTTAAAGAGCTACACAGAAAAGAAAAAGGTAAAGGAGTTCATCACCACCAAACCAGGATTATATGAAATGCTGAAGGGTATTCTTTAAGACAAGGAAGAAGAAGAACAAGGGAAAGATAAAAATTATGAACAACAAAATGACAACAAATACATGCCTATCAACAAGTGAATCTAAAAATCAAGTGAATAAAAAATCTGATGAATGGAATAAACTGATGAGTATAATAGAATCAGGGGCACAGAAAGTGGACTGACAATTCTCAGGGGAAAGGGAGTTTGAGGGGTGCGGGAAGAGACTGAACAAAAATCTTATACCTATGAATGAAGACAGTGGCCGGGGGTAAGGGAACGGGGTAGGGTGGGGAATCAGGTGGAGGGGAGCTATGGGGGAAAAAAGAGGAACATCTGTAATAATCTGAATAATAATGATTTATTGAAAAAATAAACTCTATCTCACGGTGGAGTGTGTGTGTGTGTGTGTGTGTGTGTGTGTGTAAAGGCAGAGGGAATCGGTCTTCTTGTTTGCTGTTCATCTGTGACTAGCTTCTTAAGGCGTCAGACTTGGGTCTTCTCGTTATAAATCTCATGATCGTTTCACAACAGGGCCATTTCCCAACATGCCGCTTTCATGTCAAGAAGAGCGGTCATCTCGCTGCCAGGAAGCTGGCTCAACAGTTATCTTTATTTGTCTCTCTTACTCCTCAGATTTATGGGCGCTTTGAGCATATCTGAGAGGAATGCACAGGGGAACCAGCTCCGGGGAAAAGAAGAGGAACCCTGGACACCACAGGGCAAACCCGGTCTCTCCATCCCTGGACCCGGAGTCACCTACGTTAGGGCCTTCCCCATCCACCCTGGTGGGAATGCAGAGTGCTTGTCCGGGGCTGTCATTACTCATAAGAATGAGAGAAGCGACCCTTGACTGGGGGGGGGGGGGGGAGGCTTAGAGCTGGAGAGCCTTCGATTTAATTTTCACTCAGTCAGATCCTGGGGTGCGGTACAAGGACTTAAGGAATTCAACATCAGGGAGACTCAGTTTGCTCCTCTGTAAAGCAGGAAACATATCTATTTCACAGGGTTATCATAAAACTTCTAAAAAGTCATGTTTAAGCTTCTTCTGACTTCCCCAAACATACCCAGAGCCTGGCCGTCCCATCTTTTCTTTCTTCCTCCCTTCACCCCGCTTCCCACCTTCTCCCACTACCGGCTAGAAACCAGCGCCGGCCTAACATGAGTGAAAAATGTAACCCAGCTGGAAAAATAAGCAAAATGCACTGTTTTTCAAAAAACAAAATGTACGTCCTCCTGATTTACTTGCTGTTATTTCCTCGCCGTTAATTTAGCCATGTGTTATTTTCCGTGGAAATCCACTTACAGCTTGTAAGAAATAAATGTTTGGTAGTTACAGTAATTACCTTTTCGCGCACTGTAATTTGGGAGGCATTAGCGCTAATTGCCGTTATGATGGAATTTATGTCTGACACGTGATAGTTCATGTGATGACAGAAAGCCCGGCCCTCCCCCGGGATCGGGGACAAGCTTATCGGAATATTAATCTCCTTCAGTTGCTCCTTAAAAGAATAAATAACTAGTCAGTCACTGGCTGCTAATATAATATATAACCCTTTTGCTAAGATGCATTAGAATGTAGGCTTCAGCCGAATATATTTATTCAACTGACAGAAATCATGACTCTATTTGTTTTAAGTGACAATGCAGTTAAAAAAAAAAAACAGACTAGCTGTAATGCTTGCAAAATTGAAATTTTTAACCAATTATTTTTTAATTGGATTTTCTTTTCTTTTTTTTTTTATATCTTATTGATTGTTTTATGGAGAAGAAGGAAGAGGGATACAGAATTAGAAACATTGATGAGGGAGAGAGACATTGATCAGCTGCCTCCTGCATGCCCCCTACTGGAGATGTGCCCGCAACCAAGGTACATGACCTTGCCCGGAATCAAACACGGGATCTTTCAGTCCCCAGGCCGACTCTCTATCCACTGAGCCAAACCGGTTTCGGCACCAATTATTTCTTAATTAAACTTTGTGAGAGAGAATGAATTCCTCAATTCCATTTTAAGCATTGAACATCTCTCAGAAATGTTTGCTGATCACCCAGTCTTAGTAAGTGATCTCCAAGCAACGTTCTTGGATTCATGTTAGGCTTTTCATTAGAGTATCATTTATTTTGACCATCAAATCTCAAAGCATCTCATTTCAGATGCAAAAATTCTGGAAATCTGGGCACACATGTTGTTGACCTGGCTGAAACGAGCTGTTTTGGTTATGAATAAATTTTAGGAATTACTCATGCTATTCCGTTTTTCTCTGGAATAAGGAAAACAAGACCCTACTAGGAGAGAACATTCACCTTAATTCCGGTTCACTTGGTGTTTATGAGTGCACTCCAACAGCCAGTGTGATCCCGATCCGTCTGTCTCATCGGGATGATTCCGAATTCCCGCTAACAGAAGAGAGACTAGCTGTTCTCTGCTGGAGACCTGCAGGCCCTTCTCAGCACAAGGTGCTGTGTGAGCATCAGCAGCATCCTCGATGGGGGCCTTTTCCATGTGGGGAGACTTTTGGCCAATATAACAAAGTAACTCCCCAGCCCTCTCTACTCTTCAGTCCCCTGGAGGAGGAGGGAGTTACCCAATGGGTAAGCTGGGAAAAGGAACTGAACTCAGCATCAACTGTCTCTGTAGAAACCAGCCTGGAAAAATAAATGAAATACAGTGTACGCTGTCTTTAAATGCCATCTGGTTTGCTCTCAATTGTTTGGAGAGTAAATTGGATCGGGCCCAGGCTCCAAGAATTGCTAAGCACTGCCTATGACTGGGGGGTAAATGTGTCCAAAAATCTGGGTGGAAGAGCCGCACAGAGCTCCGTTCTCTAAGTAGCTTGTGAATCAGTTCGGGATGAAAAGGGGCATTTAGTTACTTATCGGGTCTCCTGTCGGACCCTGGAGAGGATGTGCGATCCCTGATTCTCTGGAGCCTGAGGCAGGCAGCTCCAGACTCATGGGTGGACACCTGAACCAGGCCAGGGCGCAGGGAAGATGTGATGGACTCAAGGCAGAGAGCAGAAGACTCCTTGTGATTATTTCCCAGTGTTTATTTGTCTAACAAGGCAAACATACACTGAGTGGCCAGATTGTTATGATCTCTGAATGCATAATAATCTGGCCACTCTGTATAGATATATAGCTATATAGATATATAAATATATAGACATAGAGATATAGAGATATAGAGATAGATATATAGATATATAAATATAGAGATAGAGATAGAGATAGATATATAGATATATAGATATATAGATATATAAATATAGAGATAGAGATAGATATATAGATATATAGATATATAGATATAGTCCTGTGCATTAATTTGTGCATGAGTAGGGTTTGGCCAGCCTGGCCAGGGGGAGGGGACAGGGGCAGTTGGCCAGCCTGCCTGCTGGTCGAACTCCTGGTCAAGGAGACAATTGCTTATTAGCCTTTTATGCTATAGGATATACACTGAGTGGCCAGATTACTATGTGTTCAGAGATCATAATCATCTGGCCACTCAGTGTAGGTCCTGTGATTCCATGCCCTGTTCATACAATCCACCTTTACCTCCAATGTAGGTATATATCTTCCCAGCCTTCTCTGCAGCCTCATCCCCACCGACTGCATCTTTGATTTAGCTATTGCTTCCGCCCCGACAGCGGCCCTTGCCAGCACATGGCTCCTGCAAGCCATCAATCAGCTGCCTCTTGCGCAGTCCCCCACTGGGGATGTGCCTACAACCAAGGTACATGCCCCTGACAGGAATCAAACCTGGGACCTTTCAGTCCGCAGGCAGACGCTCTATCCACTGAGCCAAACCTGTTTTGGCTCCTCCTTCCTTTGAGTCCCAAATGGAACCCTGTGATGGGCCTCGGGGTTCTCAAAGGCCAAGTGCACCCCATCGGGGGCACGCCCTCTCCACGCAGTTCTCAGCCCTCAGAGCGATCACGTAGCTGAAAGAATCAGGCTGGGCTGGCAGGCCACTGGCAGCAAGGAGCCCCCTGCTCGTGTTTTCCATGGAAAAGCAGATAGAATTACTTATTGTTCCAGATCTTCGCTCTCTGTGCCCAGCGCACGCCTACTGAAACAGCAGAACGAATGTGCTGGATTCCGAAGCCTCTCCATGCCACCGAGGCCCGGAATTGCCCCCGTGTGCCAAGCCCCAGAGACATCCTTCCAAGCTGCCTGCCCTATTGTCACCGCGCCCGGTGGGCCAGGCCGCCCGAGGGAAACAGCAAACATTCTGGGGATTTCTCAGGCCCCGAGGGGAAGACAACTTTCAGTGGACTGTGACAGCTGCCTGCAAAGGAGTGATTCCCCCCTCTAACTCTCCTCCTCCCCACATACCCCACCAGCACGTCTGGCCACGCCTCAGGCAGAGGAGAATCTGTACAAGGTTCTCTGCCATCCGGAGCCCTGGCCCCAGCCCGTCCCCTTGCCGGCTCTGCAGACCGTCATCACCCTCGGGCCTCGGGGTTAAGGGTCGGGGCTGGGGGGAGTGAGTGTTTTCATCACCAGGGGAATCTCCACCTGACGATGACCATGCCTGCCGATCAAAGGAGCTGCGAGGCGCTCTCGCTGCCGGGCGTGCTGTGACTCTGAGCACGGATCTGGGGGCCTGACCCCCAGGTGAGCTGAGCAAGGGTGCGAATGAGTCTCCAGCGACGGAGGTCTAGGTGTGGGCGCACGTCCGATGGCGTCCTAAGAGCCAAGGGTGTCCCTTCCTGTTGTCCAGTCTCCCCATGTCTGGCGTTAAAAGCCTGGAGAGCTTGGGAACTGGCGTTTGATTGACAGGGAGGAGGCGTGTCGACGTGTAGAAAGACTGGCCTGGCCTGGGGGAGGGAGGTGTGGATGTTAGCATCCCGAGCTGCCGAGGGTCTGCTTTCTGACTTGGGCTGAGACCCCAGCTCCCATTACACTGACCCCTCAACCTGTCTTTGCACCAAGAACCGCCCCTCCCAATTCTGTGTGGGGTAGGGGAGTCCCTAGGATGGGGATACTGTGCTCTGTCTTCCTGCGGGGGAAACCCACCCTGTATCTCCAACGCTCCACTCTCTGACTTAGGAAGCGTGTGCATATCCCCTTAAAAGAGGACTCTGGCCGAAGCCGATGTTGCTCAGTGGATAGAGCATCACCCTGCGGACTGAAGGGCCCCAGGTTTGATTCCGGTCAAGGGCATGTACCTTGGTGGCGGGTGCATCCCCTTTAAGGGGCGTGCAGGAGGCGGCTGATCGATGTCTCTCTCTCATCTATGTTTCTAACTTTCTATCCCTCTCCCTTCCTCTCTGTAAACAATCAATAACATATATTAAAAAAAAAAAAAGAGGACTCTGTCCCTTCCTCTGCCATCCCACTGTCAGCCTTTTATTGGGGTGCTTACCGCCGGCCGTTGTTGATGTGTGTGTCACGTGACATGGCAGCGCCTCAGGGGGACTATCCGCTCTGGTCTCCAGATGCCCATTTTGGCAGCAGCTGGCAGGCAGAGCCGCCAAGGCATCAGGTAAAGGGGTGCAGGGCGAGACAACAGGTGGATGAAAGGATGAAGGGTCCCCTATCTCCTTGGAGGAAAAACCGCTGTTTTAGAGGAAAAGGACTGAGCAAGGATTGGAGCGGGTCCCCCAGTTCTGGTGGCAGGCTGTGCAGCGGCTGGTCTCCACCAAGGGTTGCACATCCCTGTGCGTGATGCCCACTCAGAAGGAGACTCACTTCTGGGGGCTCTAGCCCAGGGGAGCCAGATGGCACAATCTAGGAGTGAATATCGTATTTTCTGGCGTATAAGACGACTTTTTAACCCAGGAAAATCTTCTCAAAAGTTAGGGGTCGTCTTATACGCCGGGTGTCGTCTTATGGGGCAGGTATATCCCAAACTCTGTATTTTAACTGGATAAGTTGGGGGTCGTCTTATACGCCAGAAAATACGGTAGGTGTTTACCAGTGGTAGACAGTGAGCAGGAGAAAGCCGTTGGAAAAGGTATTCTTTCTTTCCAACCCCAGGTATTACTTTGAGACAAGGTAGTTCATATTGTGTGTCCTTCTCAAGATGACGTGAGAGGAAAAAGCAGCCAGCCATCCACGCGTGCCGTGAAGCTGTGTCCACATGGACACCGCACACCCTCATCTTTGCATGTGTCGCTCGCTGGCTTCTCCTCTTGCTTCTGTGCTGGTTCTCTGAAGTGCATCCCAAGTGTTAGCAAGCAAGTCTGATTTTGCGGGACCTTTGGGCTAAGACACATCCCTGGCCACTGGTTCGCTTGGCCTTCTTTGTGCTCCCATCACATTGTTGTATCTCACTTTCCGCCCCGTATCACAGGTATCTGTTTATGGGTCTCTTCCTCCTTCCGGATCTTGTACGTCTGGAAGGCAGAGACCACACCGTGCGCTTGTGAATCTCTGGCACCTCGCACAGCGCCTGGCATGAACTAGAACTCTGAAGATAGGAGATATCTGCCAGATGACAAGCCACCAAAGAAAGCTAGATTGGCCCTGGTCGGGGAGAGAGTCCAACAGATCTAAGGAACATTCTAAATGGTTTCCCTATATTGGCTTCACCTATATTGAGTCAGGGATGATGCTAGCAATCCCATTGCACTACAAGATTATAATCATATCCAATAATTTTGTAATCATTACAATAATAAGCTTGGAACCTATATGTTATCATGCTGTTAGATATGTCACATACATCATTTCATTACCACAGCAAGCATATTAGATTGTCATTATATATATATGTGGGACCTTTTGGAAATGTAGCTGCACAGCTGGTCTTGACTGAAGGCATTCTTAAGGGTATAGTAAAGATTGTTTTAATTATATAGTGGTACCTCTAGATACGAGTTTAATTCGTTCCGTAACTTTGAGGTGTGGGAAACTATGAGACGCTCGAGTCGCGGTAAACTGGTGGGTCGTGTGCAGCCGGCCAATCGGCGCGATGACTCCTATCTCAAATGTTGCTTGTATTTCAAAGCAAAAATCGCTCACTCGAAGGCTCGTATCTCAAAAATCTTGTATGTTAGGGCACTTGTATCTCGAGGTACCGTAGTATTAAAATGGGGTTTTTCTTAGTGATTAATACTGCATCTGCCAATCCACACATAAGTGCCCAGTAGTAGAACTTCTTTATGAATGAACAAAAAGTTGCTTTATCGCCTGCCATCTCTCTCACGTCCCTTTTGCCTGTATGAACATGCAGAAATATTGGGACAGGGCCTCAGAACCACAGACCGGTCACCTCTGTCACCCCACTTCTCCTCGGTTCCACTGAGGTCAAGGAACTCAGCAAGATGTAGCAGAGGGATTTAGGACCACGGCGCAGTGGGGACTCACAGGATTCCACGTTGCGTTTACTCTGTTCTCTCTAAACCTTCTGAAACCATAGAAATAGCTTGCATTTCCGAAGTGTAATGTTTAGGGTCAGTTCTCTATCAACTTCTGAAATGGGTTAAAAATTCCTGATTCTAATTCTGTGCGAGCCAGCATCTTGGGGCGGGCTGTGAAGAGTGGGGTCAAGTGTCTCTGCCTCAGAGGGCCTGGCGGGTCAGTTGAGCTCAGAAGGACCTGGGATCCTGGGAATAAACTGACTCATCTGACACCTCTCTCTTCAGGCACCTGAGCTGAAGCTTAGGCACGGAAGGAGCTCAGAGTGTTGGCATTTCTCTCTCTGGAGCCGTGGGGTTTTCTCTCCCTGCACCCTGGGATCGGCCTCCATCGGGGCTCTGTTGTCAGGCTCTCGCGTTATGATGTAATCCAGCACAACTTGTCCAAAACAATATCAGATTTATTCCATTTGTTAAGAGGAAGATATCGCTAGTATGTGGCCCTTTGGCAAGATCTCAACTCCTCGTTCTAGGCATGGTTTCAATCACCTGTTGCTAAGATACTGCAAAAAATATTATCTGTTTTTAAATGTTTCCTTTTAATTGAATAAACTGGTGCTTTGAAATATCCGTGCAAAGGTTAACTAGGTCTTTGAAATCATATATATATATATATATATATATATATATATATATATATATGTATATATTCTTTTTCCTAGTGGAGATATTTCTGAGCATTTTAAATGGAGCAGCTGCTATCTCAGTGGAGTTTCTTGATGACATTTTTAAATTTCACAGAAAGGAACACTCGTAGAACAACTGGGGGATGGAATTAGGGAAGAGAAAGAGAGAGAGAGAGAGAGAGAGAGAGAGAGAGAGAGAGAGAGAGAGAGATAGAGAGAGAGAGATACTCAGTCAGGTCAGCACACACTGCCCATGCTGGCCACAGTCATTGATTCTGCCACAAAGGCCTGAGGCCTGAGAGAGAGACAGCAGACCCAGGTCCACCATCCTGATTAGCAGGCCTGGGAGCCAGATCCGTATGTTTGGATTCCCGAATGGTGATGCCATGTGTGTATCCTGAGAAGAGTGTGGGCCCACACCTCCTCATCAAAATCATTGATGTTTGGGTGACAAAGCATGCTAGTTTTTATGCTAAATTTTCATACCAAACTCCAGTCAAGTGAGTTTGCTGAAACTTATGAAAATACAATGGTACATCGAGATACCAGTGCCCTAACATACGAGATTTTTGAGATATGAGCCGTCGAGCAAACGATTTTTGCTTTGAAATATGAGCAACAGTTGAGATAGTTGAGATACGAGTCATCGCGAGGATTGGCCAGCTGCACACAATCCACCAGTTTACCGCGACTCTAGCGTCTCATAGTTTCCCACGCCTCAAGGTTATAGAACAAATTAAACTCGTATCTCGAGGAACCTCTGTACTTGGACTTAAAGAGCATTTTTTTATTTGTTGTGTTACACACGAATGATTGTAGACCATTAAAAATGAGAGAAACTGCAGGGTGTATATGATTCAGAATAGTTTCAGGGTCATCAACTAAGACCCCAAGTGGCCCCGGCCGTAGCAAATTTGGGAGCCAGGAGTCCATGTGGGTGGAAAAGACTGGAAGGCATGGATGGAACATTCAATCAAAGGCCAACCTAGGCAAGGTCAGCAGTGGCCAGCAGGGAGGGACAGAGGTTTAGAACCATGGATGTCACTTAGAAAGACAGATAAGAATTTAGAATCATTGAGCTTCCCCTATAAACCTCCTAAATGCAAATATTTCTCTTACTTCACACTGTTCTTGGCATCACTCAGGCCATCTCTCTAGATCTTGACTTCTTCCTGCTTCCTTCTGTTTTTTTTGACCCAATTGGTCTTCCATATCTTCCTCCTCTGTGGCCATTCTATATTCAAATCTGATGTTGACACTTCCCCAGTGAAATGTTTCAGTGGCTTCCATGACTGACGGAGTAAGTTACTGAATGGCAGGGTCTTCTCTCAGGACCTTGTCTCTGTCTTATCTCTAAGCTCTCCCTTCCCACCTTAGGCTGAAACAACACTATCATCTCTATCACATGATGATGACCAAGGTCTCTGCCTTTGGGATGCTCTCTGCGACACTTGCTTCCTCACAGGACTAGTTCCGACCTGCTCTGCAAGATTGGCATCAGCTACCTTCTGCTCCAGGCCCCGGGCTGACCTAAGTGACTCCACGGTGATCCCGTATCTATGTCAATGCAGTTAGCATTTTTCATAAAAATTTCCTGTTTGGGCACTTTCTTCTTCCATCTGACTATGAACATCCGGAGGGCAAAAATCCATTCTCTTTTATCATTTTGCCTCTCAGCGTTTAGCACAGGGCTTGGGACATGGTTTCTTTTCAGACAGAAGTTATTGAACCGTGGAAGGAAGGTGAAGGCAGGCAAAATTGTGGAATCCAGGCAGTCAGAGAACACGCAGAAGCGGCATTTGTGAACTAATAATTCCCGCGTGGCATCAACAAGGATGCGTTCCTATCCTGGAGTGTCCGAAGCGTTGTGAGATGGGCCCTTGAATTATTCTGAGACAAATAATAGGACCTGTTACATCCTTTGCCCCAAGGGATAGGGCAAAAGAAAGCAGCGTTACTTTAACCACATGGAAGGGATTGCTTTATGGTGAGGGGGGATGGATAGGGAGGTGGCTTCAAGAGAGCACTTTTTTTAAAAAAATATATTTTATTGATTTTTTTACAGAGAGGAAGGGAGAGAGATAGAAAGTCAGAAACGTCGATGAGAGAGAGACATCGATCAGCCGCCTCCTGCATGCCCCACAGTGGGGATGCGCCCGAAAGCAAGGCACATGCCCCCGACCGGAATCGAACCTGGGACCTTTCAGTACGCAGGCCGATGCTCTATTCACTGAGCCAAACCGGTCTTGGCAAGAGAGCACTTTTGACAATGGGCCTTGGGCATCTATGGGCAACTGTCTAAAGGAGTGGCCGGGATGAGGATGGCAAATAGGCTTGTCGTGGTCCCCAAAATACAACGCTTTCGGTTGGACTTCCTTGCTCCACTCCCCACTCTGTGGAGGAAGCTGGATTGTGTCACATCGAAGTCGCGTTGTCATGGCGCCTCGGGGATTTTAAGCAGAGCCCGCAGGAGTCGGCTGTGATGGAGTAGAAACAGCACTGGTCCAAAACACAGAAGTCCATCCAAATCCCGGGACGGAGATTTACGGTGCCCCTAGGAAATTAGTTACCGTCTCTTCGTCATCTTCTATTTAAATAGAGATAATATCAACCTTAAAGGACTGTTGTGAGTACGAAATGAAAAAGTGGTGTGGATTCATCTGCCAAAATAACACGCACTCGAATGTGTGTGGATGCTTTACAGGTTCTGTTCCCTGGATGGTCGGTATAGAAAGACACAAAACATTTTTCTATTTATAGGCTAGATTTTTGACGTGATGGTAAGGAAAGATGTTACTTTCGTTCTCGCAAAGTCATCAGGACAAACATTCTCAGGGGCTTCGGTAGAAGGTGTTGAGTGCTAACGGCGGTCCTTGTCCACCGGCCTGGCCTTTCTGTGCAGGGGAACCCGCGTGTCCTGTGGTTTGGGAGGTGGTGATGGCTCACACCTAGATGTCCAGGCAAGACTTCTCACCTGGCCCCAAGCAGAAGTCAGACAAAGTGAAACTGATGACGCTGAAGTCTGGTCAGGAAATCTTGCTTTTTCCTTTTTCTAATCTGAAATGGGTTTAACTTTAAATCTATTACAAACAGCAGACTGTGCTAGACGCCGTGAGGGGATATAGAGAAGCATTACTCTTCTCGAATACTTTGTGAAGGTATATACACAGAAGGTTTGATAAGATCGCAATTCAGATGGTAAATACTTTTTTTTTTAAAAAAAATATATTTTATTGACTTTTTACAGAGAAGAAAGGAGAAGGACAGAAAGCTAGAAACATTGGTGAGAAACATCGATCAGCCGCCTCCTGCACGCCCCACAGTGGAGATGTGCCTGCAAGCAAGGTACATGCCCCCGACCGGAATCGAACCTGGGACCTTTCAGTCCGCAGGCCGACGCTCTATCCACTGAGCCAAACCGGTCTCGGCGGTAAATACTTTTTTAACATGACGCTGAACAAGTCTCTTCTTCCCCAAATTATCCCAGATGGAACAATTCAGGCATAGATTTTTTTAAAAAAAATATATTTTCATTTATTTCAGAGAGGGAGAAAGAGGTAGAAATATGAATGATGAGAATCATTGGTCAGCTGCTGGATCCCAGACAGGACAATTCAGGCATAGATTTTTAAAAAAATATATTTTCATTTATTTCAGAGAGGGAGAGAAAGATAGAAATATGAATGATGAGAATCATTGATCAGCTGCTGGCATGTGACCAGAATCGAACCTGGAATCCTTTAGTCCGCAGGCCAGCGCTCTCTCCACTGAGCCAAACCAGTTAGGGACAGGCACGCTGCATTAGAGAGGAAGCTCTCCTGCTATAAATAATAGTATACAAGCATCAATGGCTTAAACCGAAAGGAATGTATTTTTCTCATGAACCACGAAGTCTGAGGTCAGCAACCACTGGCCTTCGTGCAGTGATTCGATATGTAAAGGCCGATTTCTCTGTGTTTCTCCTGTCCCATGTGACCAAGGATTAGGGTATCATTTTAAAAGAGTCCAACAAGGAACGTGCTTGCTTTTGAGAAGATACTCCTCCCCTGGGGGGAGGAACGGTAAAATAAATGACTCACGAGATGTGCCATATGCTGATGGATGTTTGATTTCCGCCCAATAGCCCTGCTCTCATTTCTACATCACAGCTTCTCCGTCTTCTAACTTGCGAACAAGGCTGGGGATGAATGAAAGGGGAAAGAGCCTGGGACACCCACAGATTTGAGACTTCCCCTTTGAGGTCTTCTCTAGGGAGACCTCCTAAGAAGGCTTGAAAACGAGGGGACAGGAGTGCCATCATTGGCCTCGGTTCATCACAACTCATCCTTTGAGTCTTATCACATCGCTGCTCTGAACAAACGCGGGCATCTTCTGACAAAGAATTAAGGTGGCATGTATGTCCCACAGCCATTGTCAATATGTGTGGCACTCCTGATTATCTTCCTAGTCAATGAATGCCTTAAGTAGTGAAGCCTCAATCAGTTGCTTAAGTGATGTTTCTCTCTCTCTCTCTCTCTCTCTCTCTCTCTCTCTCTCTCAATAAAGTAATAGCTCCTGGAATGCAGAAACTGTGTCTTATTTTTTCTTCTCATATAGGGTTTACTACAGGGCCTAGCACATAAATGTCGCTTCTTGGCCGAGACCGGTTTGGCTCAGTGGATAGAGCGTCGGCCTTCGGACTGAAGGGTCCCAGGTTCGATTCCAGTCGGGGGCATGTACCTTGCTTGCGGGCACATCTCCAGTATGGGGTGTGCAGGAGGCAGCTGATCGATGTCTCTCTCTCATCGATGTTTGACTTTCTATCCCTCTCCCTTTCTCTCTGTAAAAAAATCAATAAAATATATATTTTTTAAAAATTAGCACCTTGAAGAGAACATATTAAATTATAGACTTCTAGGCTTACCATACTAGAGGATGAGAGTTTAGAGGTGTGAGTAATCACATGAGGCTTGAGATGGGGAAAAAAGACCAAGAAAAAAAAAAGTTTCACAGAAGATAATAGATTTTAAAGTCTCCCTCGAAGAATGGATAGAGCGCATGTCTGCTTCAGTGTTCTATTGCCCCCATGCCACGTAGGGCAGTATTTTTCAGTCATGAGTTTTTTATATGTTGGTTGAGCCGGATTACATGTGAGTAGAGGGGGGCTTTGCAAGTCAAGTTCATAGGCAGAAGTGCCCACAGACGATTCCTTCTCTTTGATTTCCCTCTCTCTGCTAACCTTCCAGCCCAAGGTCACAATGTTATCTGCTGTTCCACCCTCAGGTACTCCGAGGCGCGGAGACTTCGGGGAACAGACTGTTGACTCTCTGGGCTGAGAACCGGGCTGTTTCCCACCTGCATCTGCTCAGAGATCTGGTCTGCATCCCATATTAAGCTGCGGCATACAGATGACAGGGCTGGCAAATATAAGAGCAGTTACTTTTGGACACGCTGAGCTGAAGCGGAGTCCTGGGCTGGGAAGGCCTGTTCTCCAGAGGCTGGAGGGATCTCTGGTTTTCAAGTGTTTTAGGAAGACCCTTCCCTCCCAGGATGTGACGCCATGTCAGCCCCTGCTTTATCTTCTGAGGTCATGTCAGCCGAGCTAAATCTAAGGCATTTGGTGGGAGCTGGAGCCTACATGGGCAGACATATTGTTAGCAGTTACCTCGTGAGGTGAAACCAGATAGCAACGAAAATCTCACTGAGTTAGTTCACTTTGTGCGAACAGAGGTCCATAATCATCCAGGTTTTGCAATTTTTACAAAGAAAAATAAAAAAGAAAAGGAAAAAAAAACACAACCAACAACAGAATGCCTTAGAATCTGTCTATTTCTACAGCACATTTCCATCACGGAGATGCTCCTTTTGCCAGAGCAGGGACAGAGTGGGTAGGGAATTAAAAAATATTGGAATTGTAGGAAAGCGGAGGTTAACTCAGAAGAGTTTGCCACCTCTAGTCAAGGTACCTGGGTCATGTCCAAGCAAGATGTCTTCCCTGTGCGTGTGTCAGTCAGGATTCAATGGCTCTTCTATGAGGCCCTCTTATTCTAGTAGAATTGATAATTTAGAGATCTTCTTTCTGTAAAATACGTATAACTACTCCATTTATTCAACGTGATTTCCTAAAAATGTGTTTCATATGGTAAGCATTGAATTCCATATGCTTTTAAAAATATATTTTTATTGATTTCAGAGAAGAACGGAGAGGGAGAGAGAGAGGAGGAAAAGGATAGAGAGAGAGAGGTCAATGATGAGAGAGAATCATCGATTGGCTGCCTCCCGCATTCCCCATACTGGAGATGAAGCCTGCAACCGGGGCATGTGCCTTAACCAGGAATTGAACTGTCACCTCCTGGTTCATAGGTCAACTCTCCACCTCTGAGCCTCGCTGACCAGGCTCCATATGCTTTTGAAGCTTAGACTTTTTTTTAATAATTATTGCATCAAGGCGGCCTGGCAAAATGAACCTGCCATTTCTCAGGCTGGCATATTTTCTCATAGAGAAGACGGTGTGAGTTAAAAATTGCATCTGACGGTTGGTAAGAATGATGTGAAACAACAGTGTCTTAAACCAATTTGGAGATTACCTTTCTCTTGCGTAGAAGAAGCCAGGAGGGAGACAGTCGAGAGAGAGTGTGATAGATGTAGGCTATCATCAGAGTTCCGGGTACCTTTTATCTTTCTTCTACCCTCTCTTTAACACATGGCATCCATCCTTAAGATCACAAGATGTCAGCTGGAAGTCTTGCTGTCACATCCATGTTACAGGAAGAAAAAGGAATGAAAGGGGAATGAATAAAACGGCATATACCTCCCGGCCAAGTTAGGGCCATTAAAGAGCTTTTCTGCATCCCACTCAGTAACTTCTCCTTGTGTCTCCTCGACTTCTCTGTAGATGCAAGAAAACCCGGGTACTGCTCCATAGCTGGTCATGTCTCTTCAACCGATAATATAGAACTGTTTGCTACTAAGAAAGGCAGAGGAGGATAGATATAAGGAATATACCGTATTTTCCGGCGTTTAAGACGCCTTTTTTAACCCAGGAAAATCTTCTCAAAAGTCAGGGGCCGTCTTATACGCCGGGTGTCATCTTAAAGGGCAAGTATATCCGAAAATCTATATTTTAACTGGAAAAGTTGGGGGTCGTCTAATACGCCAGAAAATGCAGCAGTTAGGAGTCTGCCACAGGCATGTGGAATATAAGGGAAGAGTATAGACTTGACAGCCAGATAAATGCCAGCATTTACTATATTAGTGCTTGGAATCATTTGACCAAAATGAGATGATTCATTTAACAGTTCTGCATCTCACTTTTCTCACCTGTAAAATTAGAGTTTACAGGGAAAGTTTTACAGAGTTGTCCTAGGGATTCCTTAAATGCCTCATAGTGTAATGTGGTGTTTGGTGAGCAGCTTCTGTTGCTTTCCCCACCCCAATTCCCAACTTCGTATCAAAATACCCCAGAGATATGTGCAAGGAGAATGAATAAAGACACTGACCAAAATGTCAAAATCTGAAAGGAATGTCCACTAACTGGAAGGAATATATGGTAATAAAGAAAAAAAAAATAATCAAAAACAAAATACAGTGGTACCTCAAGATACGAGTGCCCTAATATACGAGATTTTTGAGATACGAGCCATCGAGTGAGCGATTTTTGCTTTGAAGTACGAGCAACAGTTGAGATAGGAGTCATCGCGCCGATTGGCCAGCTGCACAGGACCCACCAGTATACCGCGACTTGAGCATCTCATAGTTTCCCACGACTCAAGGTTATGGAACTAATTAAACTCGTATCTTGAGGTACCACTGTAACTTCATCAGGTGTATGGAGAAAAAAAACAACTACAATGAAAAAGACAAGAGGATACTTCATCCCACAATTCTGTCCTCCTGATGCTGATGACTCCAGCACCTGTGTCAGCCAGAAAAAAGGATGGAGATCACTCTTCCACTCCGAGGCTGATGTCTGAAACCAGCAGAGGCCATGTCCTGTGTACTTATGCAACATATCACACGGCTCATCTCTCTTCATCTCTGCACAGATGTTACCTTCTTAGGGAGACCTCACAGAGTGTCCCCACCCTCCCCTCCCCATGGCTCTGCCTCCCCCTGCTTATTCCCTTAGTACTTATGACCCCCTAATATGCCATATGTATTTGACTTATTTGTCTTCCTATCTTTTGTCTTTTCCAAGTAGAACATAAACGCTTTGGCGATACAGATTTCTCTCCAGTTGTTGTTGTTTTATTCAATATTGTATAATCAGTACCTATGAGAGCATGTATTAATTATTATAGTAAGTGCTCGCCAAAACCGGTTTGGCTCAGTGGATAGAGCGTCAGCCTGCGGACTGAAAGGTCCCAGGTTCGATTCCGGTCAAGGGCATGTATCCTGGTTGTGGGCCCACCCCCAGTAGGGGGTGTGCAAGAGGCGGCTGATCGATGTCTCTCTCATTGATGTTTTTGACTCTCTATCCCTCTCCCTCTCTCTTTGTAAAAAAATCAATAAAATATATTAAAAAAAAATATATATATATATAGTAAGTGCTTCATAAACATTTAAAATGGATCTTCTCATTCACCCATTATACCTCTTCCCTGTGTTACTTTTGTCTCCTGTAGCACTTACGGCCATTTCATTATTTATTTACTTATTTATTTAGCTTTTTGCCTAACTCTCCCCAGTGGAGTATAATTTCTATGAAGGCAAGGGTGTTGTATATTTTATTTACTACTCTCTTCCCGGCCCCTGTAACAGATCGCAGCACCTTGTAAATACTTATATGTTTGTTGATTGACAATCCCACCCACTTAATCTATTCAGACACAGCAGCTCACTGAAAGTACCTGGTCTGGAAATGTGGGGTGAAAAAATCACAACGCATCATCACATCCTAAGGGCGTGGGGGACAGGAACCAGGAGGACCCTGGTGAGGGGCTTGCTGGCATTGACAGTTTTAACACCTTCCATAGGTTGTAGCAAAAACCAAAGAACAAAATGATGCTATTGCAGTAGAAAGATTAAATGTGACTGATAAAACACTGGAATTTCTCAAGAGCAGTATCATCAATTCGAACATTGTAGGTATTAAATAAGTGTGTGTTAATATTTGCATTTGCTAACTACTGGCCTTCCCTTGAATTAGACAACAAATTCTTTGTGGGCAGGAATTTTATCACATCCTTTGCTTTGACTTATATGTGACACTTGAAATACAGTGGTACCTCGAGATACAAGTTTAATTCCTTCCGTAACCTTGAGGCGTGGGAAACTATGAGACTCTTGAGTCTTGGTAAACTGGTGGGTCGTGTGCAGCCGGCCGATCCGCGAGATTACTCCTATCTCAACTGTTGCTCGTATTTCAAAGCAAAAATCGCTCGCTCGACGGCTCGTCTCTCAAAAATCTCGTATGTTAGGGCACTCGTATCTCGAGGTACCACTGTACTGCTTATTGGACAGCTGGTAAGTCTTCCTGGTTGACGGTTACAGACTTGGTAGAAGTCCACAAGGAGATCCGGAAGTCTGAACTGCTCTAGACTTGAACCCAACATCCAAACACAGGGAAGGGGAGGGGGCGTTTTGACCAATGTCGAATCAAGCATGTCTCATGGGAGGTTCTGCCGTGATTCGGGAACATCGAGGAGAGCGCATCCAGTACTTGATGACACATCTCGAACCGGAGGGGAGGTGTGTGGGCGGGGAGAACACAGGGGAAGCCGCTCCAAGATCCAGACAGAGGCGCTCTCAGTCTGGTGCACAGTGGAGGACACACACATGTGGGAAACTTGTTGTGCTTGACAGCCATTGTGTAAGCTCCAGCCAGGTTAGCACTAACCTCGGGCTAGGTTTTTATTTCCCCAAACCCTATCTCTTTCCCTATCTCCTGAAAGCTTCGCCTTAGGGCTAGGAATTCTCGCTAACTTCCTTATTCCTCCCCATAAATACCCCGATCTGTTGTTGAATAAACGAGACTTGATCAGAACTTTGTCTTGTCTCCATTCCTTGTGTCTCTTGTCCCTTTCATCCCCACTCCCCCTCTAGGGTCCTCGTTGACTTCACCTGCGGGTCAGGACACGCACAGGTCCTCAGCTTTCTTTAGCTTGAAATAGGAAAAGATGGCATTCAATCAGCTCCTCCTTGCGTCCTGGTCTCTGAGGCAGGATTTTGTGCGTGCAGAGAGAGAAGGAGGAAGTCTCTGAGCGGAGTGTGTGGAGCATGTGAATGACATCGATGCGTTCCAGGCAGCAGACTCTTCGGTCCAGAGACTCGTTTTGCATAAGGTTTGAGTCCTGTGTCTCTATTCGTTAGGTTCACCTTTCTGATTTCACGCAACTTACTTTTATCTCAGCCCCGTCCTTCGGAGCCCACCATTTCTTTTGAAACGTCCATCTTCCCTAAGCATCGCTTTGTAAACTCTTAATCATATTTGTTCGTTTTAATTGAACAAATATGCCCCATGTCTTGGGTCCAAGTGATGGCTCCCTAATTGGTTGCATGCTAGCTCGGCTCACAGTCTTAGCGGATGAAGTTTCTCTGGGTCTGGTTGGGTGTGCAGAGGGGGGCGTAGCCTGAAAGCTTGATTAAAGCGAGTTTCTCTAATGTCGGGGCTCCCTCCGAGGAAACAGATAGAATCGTGGAAGGAACAATGGAGGGTCGCTTGCATTTCCAAAGTTAGAACAGAAGTTTATAAAAACAACCCTCAGTCCCAATTTTCAACAGGATTGTATAATGTTCAAAAAAATGAACAAAAAAAAATCAATCCCCCTCACTTGTAACCACAGGAAGCCAAGCATTAAAGTCAGAAAAAAAAGAAAGCTCCCCCTCCCCAATCCCACCCCCCTTACCCCCCCAGAATGAACTGCCCCATATTGTTTTCCTTTCGTACTTGCCGATTTCAGATTTCCATCCTCTGTACATTCAAAGGGAGACTTAAGCAAATATTTGTTAGCGGATTCTGTCTAAATCTCATCATCTAATTATTTTCACAAAGAACATTTGGAATGGCATGGGCGATTCTGCCAAGAGCCCTCTCTCTCTCTCTCTCTCTCTCTCTCTCTCTCTCTCTCTCTGGATTCCAGGGAGATGTTTCACAATAATTAGAAACCCCAACGGGTCTCTTAAGAACCCTTAAAGGGTTCCATATGCACACTTCCATATGAAGCGGTACGCTGTGTACTTCTTCATTTTCCACGACGGAGCCTGACAGCTCTTAATGGATATTATTACATTAAACGAGATGCACATTCGTCGGTCAGGCTGCTGGGTAGGGCCGGCCCCAATTCCCTGAGAAATCAAACCAACCTGGTAACCCCATTATTTGCTCCCCCACCCACCCCACCCCCGTGCATACAGAGTCCTATTAGTCACGGTTCTGCGTACTCAAGGGCTAATTGGATTCTTGGAACTTGGCCGTGAGCGAGAGCGCCAGTCGCACTGATTTTACTGGAACTGGGAGGTGGATGATTGTGTCTCAGGCGGGGACATTGGGGCCATCTTTGACTCCCCTTTTCCACTGCCCTGTGAGCTGGCTTGTACTCGTTCCTTAGTTACAGCGTGTTGTGGCCTCTGTTTTAAACACTTGACTGGGTCTGAGCATCCCTCGACCCACTGTTGCTGCCGCGTTCTGTGCGAGGGTAGCAGAAAGCAATTACAAGGCGACGATATTGGAGACCGTGTCAGGGGTGTTTATTTACCGTGTTTTGCTGAGAAAGGAGCACCGATGGCCAACCGGATCGTGACCCAGAAAAGTCAAAGTCGGGTACTTGTTGGTTGACAGCAAAATGTTATTTTTTTTATGTAAAGGTGATGCATGGTTCATTGGCTGGGTAAGGAGTCTAGACGCGCTGGTCTCCTGGCTGGTGACGGTTTGGGGAACTGAGTCCTGATGCTTTGTGCACCCTAATGAGGTCATACAGTGTGACTCGGCAAGACTTCAGGGGACCCTGGCACCTGATAGAAGAATACCAGCTTCTTTCCTTGAGCATCTTATGCTCTTGGTAGACTAGAGGGCTCTGTACAACTCTGACATTTTCTAAAAATCTAAAGAAGTTTACCTGTAGTTTTATCTTGACAAATTATATACAGTGGTACCTCGAGATACGAGTGCCCTAACACACGAGATTTTTGAGATACGAGCAATTTTTGCTTTGAAATGCGAGCAACAGTTGAGATAGGAGTCATTGCACGGATCGGCCGGCTGCGCACCACCCACCAGTTTACCGCGACTCGAACGTCTCATAGTTCCCCACGCCTCTAGGTCACGGAACGAATTAAACTCGTATCTCAAGGTACCACTGTGCTTATTTATCTCCCACCATCCTGTGCGGCAGTGCCCCCGCTTTGCCACTGTGGTTTTAGTGCAATGACCAGGATGTGGCATTGGCAGTGTTGGGGGAGGGTTGAGGTGTGAAATAATAACAAGGAATAGCAGGCCATGTCTCATTATTATGTAGAAGAAATGATGCTTAGCCCAATATTTGATCCCTGATTATTTGTCTCTCTCCCTTCTCCCTGCAAATAAGTAGTCGTGTCAGGGATGCTAGGTTTGGGGAGGTGATATCAATATTGTTTTTAAAATGCCAACCTGGCACCCTCTCATAAGGAAGGAAAGCTGCGAGCAGACAGATTTTTTGAGAATGCTTACATTCCCTTCACTGTCTGAGAGTCACTGGGCACCAAAGAAGGAATCCAAATAAAAAGACGGATTTTTTTTTATTGCTTTTGGGAATTAGAGGATCAAGATTTTATGTGCAGGTAGATGTTTCTTGATAAACAGATTTTGTTTGTTTGCCAGTAATAAGGACGAATCAAAAGTGAGCAGGTATTGCCCAGGAGGTGTGGCTTAGTGGCTGAGAATCAACCTCTGAACCAGGAGGTCATGGTGAGATTCCAAGTCAGGATGCAAGACCGAGTTTCAGGCTAGGTACCGACCAGGGGTGTGCAACCCATCAGTGATTCTCTCTGACCATTGGTGTTTCTATCTCTCTCTCCCTCTCTATCTGAAATTAATAAAAATATATATGTATGTATTTTAATTATATTGCCTCTTCCTGCCTCTGAGCCCCCCCCCCCCTTTTTAAACTTAAATTATTACCTAGTGACATATAAAGGCTAAAATTTCTCCAATAAAAGCCAGTAATTGACAACCCTTAGAGCAGTGGTTCTCAACCTGTGGGTCGCGACCCCTTTGTGGGTGGAACGACCCTTTCACAGGGGTCGCCTAAGACTATTGGAAAACACCTATTTCCCATGGTCTTAGGA